>PVLC010001312.1:84079-148568 GCA_004027655.1 Graphiurus murinus | reverse complement strand
GTTAGGTGAAATCTTAGGGTAGTTTTGATTTGCATCTCCCTGATTGCCAATGATGTGGAACATTTCCTCATACATTTATTGGCCATTTGTATTTCTTCTTTTGTGAAGTGTCTATTTAGATCCTTTGCCCATTTTTTGATTGGGTTATTTGCTTTCTTAGTTGCAATTTTCTTGAGTTCTTTGTATATCCTAGATATTAGACCTCTATCTGAAGTGTAACTGGCAAAAATTTTCTCCTACTCTGTAGGCTCTCTGTTGAGGTTCTTGATAGTTTCCTTTGCTGTGCAGAAACTCTTCAGTTTAATGCAATCCCATGTATTGATCTTTCTTTGAGCTGCTTGTGCTTTTGGGGTCTTGTTGAGAAAGTTTTTACCTGTGCCTATATGTTCAAGTGTTGGTCCTATGCCCTCTTCAAGTAGCTGCAAGGTCTCCGGTCTGACTTCCAGGTCCTTGATCTACCTTGAGTTGACTCTTGTGCAGGGTGAGAAAGTGGGGTTTATTTCCAGTTTCCTGCATATGGTTAACCAGTTTTGCCAACACCATTTGTTAAAGAGGCTATCCTTTTTCCAGTGTATATTTTTGGCTCCTTTGTCAAAAATCAGTTGACTGTAAGTCTGTGGGTCTGTTTCTGAGTCTTCTACTTTGCTCCATTGGTCTATGTGTCTGTTTTTGTGCCAATACCATGCTGTTTTTATTACTGTGGCTTTGTAGTAGAGTTTAAAGTCAGGCATTGTGATGCCTCCTGCATGATTTTTATTGCTAAGAACTACTTTGGCTATCCTGCAGCCCCACTTCTGTATCAATTGTTGGCTTCACATCTAGTAACCCTCATTCACTTTTTGTTTGTTGCTGACCTTAACTACAGATTGGGATTGGGGATAAACCATGATATTTCTTAGAGGCAGCACTGTAATACTATGGTGGTAGCCATAGCAGTGTGTTTGGGATCTCGACACAAATTTTTTTTTTTTTCTTTTTGCGGTACTGGGGATTGAACTCAGGGGCATTCTACCTCTGAGCTACACCCCCAAGCCCTATTTTTTATTCTTTATTTTGAAACTGAGTCTCACTAAGTTGCGGAGTGCCTCACTAGATACCTGAGGCTGGCCGCGAACCCGGATCCTCCAGTCTCAGCCTGAGGATTACAAGCGTGCACCACCACGCCCGGCTTTCGACACAAATTTTTTAAATGCATTTTAGAAGAAAACATGTGCCTGGTCATGGTTTTCTTTGTACCATACCCCAACCAACATCTGTAGAAGGGTAATGGCAGGGAGCACAAGCTCTATAGAGTCTCAGTTTGTTCCTGGCTCTGTCACATTATACATATGTAAGCTGAGATAAGTGAGATACTATCTCCGGCCAAAATAGCTTCAGATAGTGATAAAAACGATAATAAAGTGGTAATGATAAAGTATATGTACCCGTGGAATAAGATGAAATAATCTATGTAGTGGTGAAATAACATCTGGCTCATGGTAAACGTTTAATAAATAAAGCACCTTTCTAAAGTGGTAGTGTAAGCAGTAGAGACCAGGTAGTTGAGGGGGTGGAGCTGTAATCGCAAGTGGTATTGAGTGTAGGAGTCGTATGTACATGTGGGGGCTGGAGATGAAGAATAGCACAGCTAACATCCGAATTAGAGGTGCTGCGGCAAAGAAAGAGCAGTGGTCCTGCTATGAAATGTTCTCTAGGAAGACCATGTGGACAGGTCTGTCCCAACATGGATGTGAGAAGATGCCAGGCCACTGGCACCAGCTGCTCATGGTCGGGCTTCTCCCTGCAGGTTGGGCTCTAATTCCTCATATTTCTGTGCTATCACAGCGCCCATGCTTCTTTTCCTCCTCCATCATTAGTAATACATGCCCAGACTTCCCTCATTTCAAATTAGGAAAAGATATTCCTGCTGAACACAATTTTTATCACCTTGACAACCAAATCAACATAAATCAAAAATTTAATACTACAAATACTACACTACGCGCCTTGGCAAATAATGCATAATTTAAGGCCTCTGTCTTCAAGAAAACTTGAAGTAAAATCTGAAGGGAAAGATATAAACATGATAGGAAATTAATGAGACACAAAACTTAAGTAGGGTTAATTCATAAGATGACCAGAATAGAAATTCAGAAACACATCGACAAACTGGAATGAAGGTTAGAAACAAATAAACATAAAGTTCTGGGTCTCCATTCTTTCCAAAAGTCAGATGCTCAAATAGAAGAGGGATGTCTCTTACCAGGAGCTTATGAAAAATTTCAAAATGGGGACAGTAGGCATATTTGGTGGATTAATACATTATGAACAGTCATCAAACTCTTACTGCTGCCAAAAAATAATGGTTGTATTTTTGGTCTGCATTAACAGCATTACAAGGACCAAATTAAAGAAATTAGCAGACTTGCTTTATTCTGCACCAAAACAATCGGAGTAGTTTTGGTTGTTGTTTAATGACTATTTCACATTTATTTTGGTCCTTAAATCAGCAATGTATTAGCAATATTTGTTATATTTGTCCCAACTAAAGTATTTAAAAGTGATTAGAAGCCATAATAGGAGCCTTTACATTTGACTTATACGGTGAAGAAATATACAATCCATGCCATGAGTGGAAGCCCAGAAACTGAATATGCCATAAGGCATGTGTAGACAGAATGTATACTCTGAATTGTAATTGGATTAGATATATTGCACATGCCTTTAAGCTAAAAATCCCATGTGTCTTTGTAACCTAAAGAAAATACAGCTTTGGAGAAATCCAAATAAAACAGAAAATTAAGCTAAACTGAGTAGTGGAACTCCATAAAATTGAAGAACACAGAGTGTCTAAGTGTAAGTCCAAACAGTCCTTGCCGTCTGTAATGATTTGTATTTAGAATGTCCCCCTAATCCTCGTGGAAACAAGGTGGCAATTCTGGAAATAGGGCTTGGCTGCTAAGGAGGGGTCCCTGGGACTGTGGTCTTAGCAATTGTATGGCTCTTCCTCCAGCCTCCACGATGTGAGAGGGTGTGAGAGCAGAGCCCGTGTTCTTCCTTTCTCCACTTCCCACAACCAAGCGCTGAGCTCCAGAGGACTAAACCTCTAAATCTCCAAAAACTGCGAGCACATAAATCTTCCCTCCTCTAAGTTGTGCGTGGTCAGGCTTATTGGGCCCAGCAGTGAGAACGTGGACCAAGACACCGTCCTTCCTTGCTCTCCTCTCTATTGTTACAGATCATCCATGTAAGCAATGGTCAGTCTGTACCTTCAATGTTACTGTGCTTACTCTAGATTAGACAGACTCCCTAGGTCAAAAGTGTCTGTGTCCTTCCATTTAGAGAAAAAAAATGTTTATAATTAAAGATCTTATTTGCACAGAGGCAGGCCAAATGGTTATCACTATCTGGGAGTTAATTTGTGTGTGTGTGTGTGTGTGTGTGTGTGTGTGTGTGTGTGTGTGTGTGTAAAATCAAAGGCCTCCAAAGAGTTATGCATGTGTACACCCCAGGATTTGCCAAGATGATCCCCTGAGTTATGGAGGAAACCAATGCTTTATTTGCAAACTCATTAAAAAAAATCTAAGAGCAAGTGTAAGTCTAACATTTACTATGTGAATTGTTGGATGTCATGGAGTCAAATGTCAAGTGTCAAGAAGGCTATGGGAGAAAGTGAAGGGAAAAGTGGAAGTTCTACCAGGAGTAGACACTGAATATTTGTCATCAATATAATACAAGATGGGCTTTCTGTTAAATGTATCTATAGAATACATTATTTCAACTATTTTAACTCAAATAATCCTCACAAAAATGAGCCCAGCTTTAAAACCTGCCCACAAGTAACTACAGGCAGTCAAAAATATTTATAACGTAGGCACATGTGACCAAGAAAATGTATTGAGTTGATAATTCTCCTACTGAGAAAACAAGCTCTTTTATCATCCCACTCTAGGGTAAAATAATAGCATATACTGAGAGAAAAACAAGACCCCCAAACTCTTATATAAACAAGAAAAGTACTTAAAGCATGACTTTGTTTCCAGCACATCCAGTGGTAGGCCTCACAGCAGGTGTATATTCTGCCTTTAGTGATAGCATATAGTGACAGGAGGCCACGCTACTGAGCAAAACAGGCCACCAGGACAACACAGATGAGATCTTACAGGGAGAAAAATGTCCGTAACATAAACAAATAAAAAGTAAGTTAAGCACTAGAATTTTAAAATGTTTTATCTTATACTTTTTGAATGTCTATATTCATGTATATTTTACAAGGCAATTTGATATAACAGAGCATTACATAAATCATATATTTATAGGAATACATATAATATATATACTCATACTATGTATATTTTTATATATGAAAGGGGTTCAAAATATAAACTGGTAAAAATATATCACATATGTATGTAATAAAATATATATTTGTGTGTGTGCAATAACCATTTTACTTAGAAACTTACGTTTAACTATAAATGCTAGTCTTCACGGGACCCTTAATTCACCAGTTGAGCCTCTAGATTTAATTCACCAGTTGAGCCTTTAGATTTTTCTCATTTTTTTATTTACAGTCTTGCAAATGCTCGTGTTGTTTACATAGGTTTTCAGCTTAGCACCTCCTCAAATCCTATAAAAATACTGCCTGTTTTCTCATAAAACAGTAAAAAATGTGTTTTCTAAACTTACTTTTCACATCATACCTATTCTTTACTCTTATTTATACAACAATTTGTATTTACGAATATTTTTAAAGTAAACCAATTTGTATTCTCAACTCTCGGCAATTATATTTCTGTCCATCAACTCTATCAAGTCTAAGACTAATCTATGCAGATGTAGTTCCAATGGCTATTTCTATCAGGTGAATACATTTGGGCCGGAGCAACCATCTCCTGTGCGTTCATTACTGTCCTAAATCACAGAGATTAAAGATGCATAAACCATGAAGCCACATGGAGATCTTTCTATGTAACACTTTCTAACTGGCTCAAATAGATTGTGTTTATACATCTGATTAGAGAATCAAAAACTAAAACAACAGAAATCTAGCACCTGATACCAATAAAGAGATGACACAACTATATTTTTATGTATCATGCTTGATTCATATTTAATATTTAGACTAGGATAAGTAGGTCAAACTTGAAAATCACAGTGGTCAATGACTTGGACAACAGAAAACTAAACAAACAAAAACCCCAGTTTTACTTTTGTTATTTCTTACACAACTTAATTTAAACCATTTTCAAAATAACAAGAAAACAAAGTGAGGTTCTTTCATATTGATTGAACTTTCTGTTTCTGTTTTAATAACTGTTTGACTTTTTCTTTATATCATATCCTGTGCTTATACTATTTGCCTGTGTTGTTTAAGAAACCTCTTTAAAAGTTTAAGTATGGGTTAAAAATATTAAAATGAAATCTTTAACATCCACAAAACAACAGCTGTTGTATGCATCCAGGAGGTTTCTGCCGTTGCCCCACACAAGAAATTCCAATATAAGATTTATTCACAGGATGTCTTAATAAGCTCAGTCTTAATATTCACCCTTAGTGAATATATACACACAAACTCAGAAGCAGCCTCTCCCCTCACATCGGTGTCAGTTTGCTTATTCCCCCATCTTTCCTCTGCCTCTCCTTATTCATGCTCTCTTTTGCACCAATATTAATGATAATTTCTCACTACAAATAGCCTGGTTTGAAGAGTATTAGGTTTAGTCAAATCCTGATAACACTGAAGGCTTATCCTTGAAATTTTCTGTCTCTAGAAGAAAAGAATTAAATTGAATTAAATAACACTTTTAAAATAAAAAATACCCCTAAATCTAATACTATTCTGAATTAAAATACTAACAGTTATATTATATTCAAAGGGAAATGCCAAGTAAAAAAGAGATATTTGGAAAACCCACATTGGAAAGAAAGCATGTGTCAACTTGCTCACCTGGTAACCCAATAAACATGTCTCATTTCTCTCATAGAGAAAAAAAGAGCACGTTTTTTAAAAAAGAGAAAGAAGCTAGGCATGGTGGTGTAAGCCTGTAATCTCAGCACTTGGGAGGCTGAATCAGGAGACTCATAGGTTGGAGGCCAGCCTCAGCATTTTAGTGAGACCCTGAGTAACTCAGCAAGACCGTTTCAAGATAAAAAATAAAAAAGGCTGGGAGTGAAGCTCAGAGGTAGAATGCCCCTCGGTTCAATCCTCAATACCAAAATATAAAATAAAATAAATAAAATAAAAAAGAGAAAGAGAAATCTGTATTCAAATTCCAAGTCTCCTACGCACATTGCAGGCAGGTGTTGAGTTCTCACTGGGGTCTTGGGTTGTGCCTCCAAAGTTCATCTTGAAACCTAGTCATCATTTTGGTGCCACTAAGAGCCTTTTGAGAAGTGGTCAGATCGCAAGACCTTGTCTTCATGAGTGGGATCAGGCGCTTTAAAAGAGGTTGAAGGCTGGGGTGTAGCTCAGTGGTAGAGCACTTGCCTAGGATTCGCAAGGCTCCTGGGTTCAAGCCCCAGAACTGCAAAAAAAAAAAAAACCAAAAAAAAACTAAATGAGGCTGAAGGGCGGCTTCTTGCCCTTCCCCATGGAGGATGAGCAGAACAGCGTCATCTGCACAGTGGAGAGCAGGCCCTCACCATGCTCCAAGTCGACGTGCGCCTTCCTCTTGGACTTCCCAACCTACAGAACTAAGAGAAGTCCATTTCTATTATTTGGAAATACCCACTCTCAGGTACATTCATAGCATCCTAAATCAACCAAATGATCTAATCGTCTTCATCTGTAATAGGAGATAACATACTTATGGTGTGGCTGTGAGAATTAAGTGAGATGATGCTTGTTACAAAAAAGCAACGCCCTGTGCTGGAATCTGTCACCCCACGGAGACTTCCTAAGGAGAGACTCCACTCATTCCATAATTTATACAAAAGAAAAAGAATGCGGAGAAGAAAGATGGGAAGAAAAAAGGTGCAAAGGAAGGAGAACGGGAGGACTGTCTCAAGTGCTGCTTTAAGCACACAGAAATTTTAATTTCCTATAAAATGTTATAATATAAAATTAAGGACTAAATGAAATAAACCAGTCATGGAAAAAAAAAACCAAAAAACTCCTACATGGTTCCACTTTATGAGGTATCTACAATGGTAGATGCATAGAATCAAAGAGCAGAACGGCGGCTGCTCGGGGCTGGAGGAAGAGGACAGGGGAGTTACTAGATGATGCATAAAGTTTCACTTAAACAATATAAATAAGTTCAAGATGTCTGATGTACTACATGCTGCTTGTACTCGACAATATTGTATTGTACACTTTAAATTTTATGAGGATATATCTCATATGAGGTGTTCTTACCACAATAAAATAAAACTAATAGAGAAAAATAAGCAGTAGGCTGTCTAGTACATTCTGAGAACTCACTATACCTCTATAGTAAATAAAATTAATTCCCTTTTCAAAAATAAAAATAAAAAACAGCCCAAAGTCAAGTCTCTCAAGTCCCTTCATTCCATTCTCAGAAATGGAATTCCCTGTGTCCAAGCTCCAGGCTTTCAAGTAAAAAGAGAAATTATTGACCTTAGTAAAGTGTCCTTGTCCAAAAAACAACCCGGTGCTTACAAGTCCATGATCCTCATATGTTTTCCTCTCTGTGCTTCATGTGATAAAATTTAAGTAGCTCTGGTGCATTGATTAACATGATTTCATCAACAAGGTATTTCCTCTCAACCTTCATTAAAACTTCATATACTTATATGTATTTTTCAAATTGGCTGATACAAAATAGTGACAAATTAGGTGTATAAAATAGTGTAGATAGGTAATTAATCTCTCCTTCTTCAGGACTTCAAGAGACATTCACAAAAGCAAGCTAATATTATCTCTCCTGAAAATGTAAACTTTTTTTTTTTCAAATGATAGTATAAACTTTAATTAAAATACAAACAACCAAAAAGAAAATGAGATAATAAATATTTGTTCAACTGAAATAAAACAGAAAGGACTTTCTACTATGAGGTCATAGAGGAAGATACAGGGAACGCAGTGGACTGTGGCACCATTAACATTAAAGCAGCTCCAATCTCATCAGAAGAATGAACCAGGCAGAAGAGAAACATGCAAATAGTGGGACTTCGTGGCAGAAGGGGAAAAGCAGCAGGAGAAAGGTGTTTCAGAAAGCCATGAGCTCACTGTCAGAAATAAGACAACATTCCTGACTCAGTCCTCTATATCAAAGAAAGATAGGAAGGATGAGTTGACTGGCCAGGAGGAAGAGCATCCAGGTATTGGGGGAAGGAAGCCTCTTCTCAGAAGCAGGAGAGATCTAAGACTCTAAGGAAGAGGGCCATGACTTGGTGGTCTCCACAATATGTAAGGAAACATTGAGGCATGAAACTCCATCAGTTACCACTGTGTTTGCCGACGAGTGACAGAGAAGCGTAATATAGTGGGTTAAGTCAAAAGAGGTTTATTTTTTTTTTCTCAAATCAAGAAGTCTGAAAGTAGGCAGTTGTCTGATCTGCTTGAGTAGCTCAAAGTTATTTGTCACAGCCAATATGCTAGTATTTTGGTCTTTCCTCATCTCAGTTCAGAGATATCAACAGAGAGAGCAGACCAGGGCCCCAAATTCTTCTGATCACAAAGTCAAAAGGCTCTGATCCCATTTCTATTTCAGGGTCATAAAATGACACTAGAAGGCAGGCTAAGAAAACAAGAAATCCAAGAAAGTTGTAAATGCCCTTCAGAGTTCAAGTTTCAGTCAGTGAAAAGAATAGAATAGGTCTCTGGGGGCAAGGAACGGTCTTGCGGTGTCTTGGGGGAAATGGACCAGTCTATGCCTCATACATTTACTCCTATATTGTCTTCTCATTCCCATTTCTCATTTTTTCTCTTCTTTAGAGTTTAAAGAAGCTTTTTGAAAGCCTCAATCTGTTATTTTTCCCTCAAAAGAAAATGTGAGGTAGCTGGGCATGTTAGTACATGCCTGTAATCCCAGTACTTGGAAGGCTGAGCTAGGAGGATCACAGGTTCGAAACCAGCCTCAGCAAACTAGCTAGGCTCTCAGAAACTTAGTGAGACCCTGTTTCAAAATAAAAAGGTCTGGGGCTGTAGCTTGGAGGTAGAAGGCCCCTGAATTTAATCCCCAGCACCAGGAAGGGAGGAGGGGAGAGGAGGAGGGAGGAGATGAGAAGAGAGGAGCAGTTTCCCACCTGAACACCTATTGATGGGGACATATGACTCCGTTGGAGCAGAGATGGTGCCAGAGAACAATAAACTAAAGAAAATCCAAAAAGAAGGTAAAATATGGAGCACTGGGCTTACCTAGGAATTCTCTTGATGGTACTAAACATGAGAGGTCATGAGTTTGTAGTTTCATGTACCCCATTCAAAATTACATCAGGAGAGATGCTATAAGACTCTTTATTAGCAGAGCACAGCTGTAAAGGGGCATGGGGTTAGAAGTACTCAGACGATGAGAACTGTAAACACGACCCTTGCCTGACCCAGCTCAGGCTCACCAAAGACAAGAGTCTGGAAATCGTAAGAATTATATGGGCATTCTGATTCCGTAGGTCTTCCCCAGATGTCTCTATTTGCAGAAAATACCACAACTGATATTAGGATAGGCAGGTATGTACCGAAACCATTGGTCTAGTTCAAAGATTGTAAATCAACAAAACGTTAAATACAGAAAGTCTAAATACAGAGGACATACAAGCTTGGCAATTTTTCATGTCACCGATAAGTCAACAGCATTGAAAACCTATAAAACTTCAATAAACAACCAAGTCATTATGCTACATTTTGATCATCAGCAGTGTGCAGTACCTAGCACTGAATGCCCATCTCTTTCTCACTGGTGTCACCGGGAAGATTCTAAAGGTCAGCCCATCTGAAATCACCAGCACTCACACAACACAGAGGAAATGCTCACTAAATGTTCATTCCCTTCTCCCTTATTTAAAAAATAAAAAAAAAGCCGAACGGAACATGCTGCACATCATTGAAAAATACACAAAAGGAATGGAAAATAGTCAGGATACAAAGCCATGAATATTTCAAATCATGTAACCAAACATTCAAGTACAGTCTGGAGTCCTAAGCCTCCTGTATACTTCGCTGCCACATTTGTTATTTTATCACAGTCCTCCTCTCAGCATTATGACTGTCGTAACGTTTTATCTGCTCTTCCCTGGAGTCTATGGTTCAAGAATTTTACACTCCTTATCAGGTAAACCTTATGGCATCTATCTCCCAAGTACATTTACTTATTTGCATTTTTTATGGCCTACCTTCTCTCAATTCTTAATTGGAATAGAATTATCTGGTTCATGTACTAAAAGATATCATCTCTTGTTGGCATTGGTTCAGGTTTATAAGGAGGCAAACTTAAGGAAAAGAAAAGAAAAAAATTAAAACCAGAAATCTTGAAAAAAAATTATCCCTGCACTTTTCACATGTAGCTCTTAAAAAAATTTGACATAATTATTTGTTGATATATTAATTAAAATATTAATATTGTCATTTATTTAATATTAATTTAATTATATTTCCCTTGTGTTTCCACTTATTTATAGATAGCTTGGTTATTAATTTCTCACCTCCAGGATTTTGGAACATATGGATTTTTAAAGATTAAGTCCTATAAAAGATCTTTTTCAAAGTCTAAGTCTTCTTTTGGAGAGACAGGGAGGCTCTCTTAGGCTGAGACAAGCCAAGGTGCTCCCTGGGGTTTCATGGGAACGCAAGGCTGAGGCAACAGAGGGGATGGTAGTCTGGGAGTTTGGGCAGCAGGCTGAGCTTGTGATTTGTCTCCACTCCAACCCTTGGAGGTAAAACCTCAGTTGTGTAGCTCTGTGGGGTCCCAGTGGAGAAGCAGTGCTGGGCACCTACGTTGCTAATCAAATGAGTGCTACAGTTTGGGTACGTCCCCCAGAATTCATGTGTTGGACGCTTAATTCCCAAAGTCATCCATTAATGGTATTTGAAAATGGGGCCATTGAGAGGCTGAGGATTAAATGAGGCGATGAGAGTAGGGCCCCCAGAATGACATTAGTGTCTAAGAAGAGAAAGAGAGTCCCAAGATAGCATGCTTGCTGTGTCTCGCTGTGTGGTGCCCTCCACCACGTTCTGATGTAGCATGAGGCTCTCACCAGATGCCAATCAGATGTGCATAGGATGCACATGGACTTCCCAGTGGATAGATCCATGAGCTAAGTAAACCTCTTCATTTTTTTAAATAAATACCTCATCTCAAGTATTTTGTTATGGCAGCAGAAAAAAAGACTGAGACAATGTGTCAAAGATGAGAGCATGTTCCAAAATAGACAGGCTCACAAAACTCAAGCCAGTGGGCAGGGAAATAGAGAGTGGGGTCTCATCAGTGCCAAGTGAACCCTCGCAGAAACTGAGGTCCTCCCTGAGGCCCAGAACTTTAGGGTAGTCCTGAGAAAAGGAGCCACAAGAGAAACTATTCAATGAGGCATAGTAAACTGGACTTGATGTTTAAAAAAAAAATTAAGTACATATAAATTCACTAGAAGAAAGCCAAAGACTGTCTTGTACCTCCCACTCCAGTCTGCTTTCTTCCTTTAAGCATTAATTTTTATTTTAATAGCACTCATTTTTGATGGATGCGCGCATTGTTTGAAATGATGATGTGTTAATAAATTTAAACACCGCTGCTTGGTGCAGTGCATAAATAAATGGTAAGATGTTCCACCTCAGTTTAGGTCGCCATGACTAACATAATAATACACAATCTGTAGCTGCTCCATGGACAGCACCTAGAAAAAAAAAATGTGTTGCCAAAATTACCCATCTTGAAAAATTTATTTTGACTACTCAAAGAAGCTAATGCCTTTGTTATCCAACAGGATACGAAAATAAATAAGTGTTTGTTAATTGCCTATGCTGTGTTAGTCAGATTTTCATGCCTGACAATAACAACTTAGAGGAGGAAACATTTCTTTGAGGCTCATTTTTTTTTTGAGAGATCTCAATCCACAGTTGGCCAACTCCATTGCTCTGGGCCTGAGATGAGGCAACCATCATGACAGAAGGGCGTGGGAGAGGAAAGATACTCAGCCCATAGCAGCTGGGAAGCATAGAGAGAGAGGGAAACAGAGAGACAGACAGACAGACCAGAGCAGACACACAGGGCCAGGGACAGATATAGTCATGACCTCCTGGCAGGCGTCCTCCTGCAATGTCCCGCCTACCAATACTTTTCTCCACCTCCCAGCAAGTCCATTCAAAGTATGAAGCCATTTGATGGGTTACTCCACTGATCAGGTCAGAGCCCTCATAGTCCCATCTTCTTGCCTTTGTATGTTGCTGTGTTGCCTAACCCATGACCTTTGGGAGGACGCACCACACCCAAACCTTAGCATCGTAAAGGAGCTTCACACTGACAAATGTTAGATTTTCTGCAGGCTCTTGCGAATATTTGTGGCATACCATTTCTGTGTATCAGACTGATGAACTCAACATCCCTTAGTAACAAAGGAGTTGGACAAAAATAAATAAATAAATAACAGCACCTGGAACCAGCGGTTTGCCATGTGTAAGACATTATTTTTATGTTTTCATTTTTCCCTTGATTAATATATTCTCTATTACTAGGTAGCAAGATATTCAAGGCAGGCAAAATTGTTAAGATTATCACAATAGCAAAGGAAAAGAAATTAAATAAATAGCATCTTCCTGAGCCAATAGCCATTCTATACTGATAATTGCCCTAATGATGCTACAATCTGAGCTTTTCATTTACTCGTCTTTCTACTCTGTTTATCTCTTCCCATTTTTCACAATGAGATAGCAGGCCCATATTCTAATTGCCATGTTGCTATGCAAAAGCACAGATTGTTTTGGCGTGGATTTTTTTTCTCCTACAGTTATCCATAGTTAAATAAGTAAATTACCTTTGCAGCTCATAATAGCCCTGCTGTTCCTCATTCTTCCCCCTTGTAAATTAGCCCCTTAGTAAGACCCGGGTGTTTGGACTTAGGAAATAGGAGTGGAAAATGAGTGGGGATCTGAAATAAATTCTGGAAAGATCTCTAGATGAAGTGTCATATTCATTCATTCATTTAAAATTTAATTCATTCATCTGTGGGTGTTTTGGGATTTGGGAACCACTATCAGAACACTGAGAACTGGAAGAGAGGATTTCAACATGTTGATGAAAAATTGTTTGCTGTTAACTTGGTCCGAGCAAATTTACTTTTTGTTTCAGTAATAATCTCATGAATGCAAATTTATGTCCATCTAGTATGAATAAATTCTACAATAAATGTGAGTATGAGTTTAAACAAGCAAACTGTGTGTGTGTGTGTGTGTGTGTCCCTACCTACATGCAAGTTTTCTCACTCAGACAAATTAGTGAGGGAAAAAAAAAAAAGGAATGATGATTCAGATCAACCACGTACAAACTACTACTGGTTGATGACAGCATATTAAATGTTAGCATCAATCACCAAAACAACACCAGATAACATCAAATTAATTGGTTTTACTGCAATAATTCCAACCCCAGGTGTTGAGAGCCTACTTAAAGAGGATGGTAGAGAGGCCAGAGGGAACAGAAAGGTGTCTTTATACCTCACCAGTGCCTAATTACAAACAATAGTCAATTGGAGCATATCTGCTAGAGTGAATAAATTTTATAGCATATGGGGAAAAAAAGAATGTTCAATTAATTATATATCACGAGTTTTAAATCAAGAGTCCTCAAAATTTTGAAATGTAGGAATTGGAAAATAGAATTGGTTCCTGAGGAAAATTTGTTATGATCAGTTTTAAGTGTCAGCCTGGCTGGCTACAAACCAAGTGATTCAATCAAAAAATTAACTTATGTTCCTGCAAAATCATTTTCTTTGTTTGTTTTGTCATTTTTTTAGCCTTTGGGGGGGCGGTGTTAGGGATTGAACCCAGGGGCATTCTTCCTCTGAACTACATACCCAGTCTCTTTCTTCCTTCCTTCCTTCTTTCCTTCCTTCCTTCCTTCATTTATTTATTTGAAAAAGGGTCTCACGAGGACTTCCGGGAAGAAGGCGACGGTGTGAGACACATCTCTAGAGGCACTGTGAGCTCGATTCAAATCAGCCGTGGAAGCAGCTTTTTGACAGAAGAAAAAAAGGGTGAAAAATGCTGCAAAAACTGGAATACAGCTGAGCAGAATCCAGAAGGCCAACCAGGGAGAGCAAAGAAGCCCGTCTCCGAGGCCAGGCCGCAGTGCCATGCTACTGAGTGGAAGCCACCGCTGAGCCAGCCCCCGGCGTGGGGTCTACTAACAAAGAAATATATAACGACCCTCTGCATCCCCACCGACCAGAGGTGGAGTGAGCGACTCTTGAACTCCACATCCTAGCCAGGTGGCATATCGAGGCACCTTTGACAGAGACCAGAACCGTGGTATGACCAGCTTAAGCCCACGCAGGACCATCCCAGCACACCTCTCCCCACAGAACCAAAGCAGAGATAACTGCACTGCAGAGCTTGAATCAAAACTGCCACAGGAGCAGCTTCTTGATGGAAGGAAAGAGAAGCAAAGCAGCACAAAAGTGAGTAAAGCAACAGGGGCAGTTGGTCGGAATCTAGAGAGCAGACCAGTGAAAAAGGGTCTCACTAAGTTGATGCAAGCCTCACTCAGTTGCTGAGATTCGAACCTGCAATCTTCCTATCTCAGCTTCCCAAGTACTGGGAGTACAGGCATGTGCCACCACTCCCCACTCTAGAGGCATTTTCTAGGTGTGGCTATTATCTACAATCAGTTGACTTTAAGTAAAGATTGTTTTCAATAATATGAGTGAGCCTCATTCAATCAGTTAGAAGGCCTTAAGAGAAAAACTGAGGTTTCCCTGAGGACAAGGTTCTGCCTCGAAACTGAAATATTAGCTTCTATCTGAATTTTCAATCTATCAGTCTGCCCTACCAATTTAGGTCTTTTCAGCCCCTACAGTATCATGAGCCAATTCCTCAAAAATTAATCTCTGAAATAAATAGGAAATAGATATATTGAATCCATAGGTGATACATCCAGTCTTTTTTGCTTCTCTGGAGAACCATCAGAGCTACAGTGTCTTAGCAGGAATTCCCAAGTCAAAGTCATTTCCATAGTTGATAGCTTTAAGTCAATAATGAGATGGTCTTCCTTGGTTATCACACTGCCCACTAAACTAGCATAATATTAAATTTAAAGCTGACCATTTCTGCTTGATTACAATGCAGTGGTTTGTGGTAGATGTCAAGTCTACATTTAAAAATTTAAAAATAAGTCTTACTAAGTTACTGCTCATAGACCTTAAACCTGCAATCCTACTGTCTCAGCTTCCCACATGTTCCCAAGTAACTCCTTAATTTCTTTGTTCATTCCCTACAGAAAATTAATGAATTCTAATTTCATCTTGCAAAAAAATTTTAAAAGTAGCTTCATCATTTTAAGGGACTTGTGAAACATATACAAATCAATAAATAACAACAGAATGAAGAAGGAAAATCATATGTTCATCTCAATAGGAGCAAAAAACCATTTGATAAAATTTGTTGTCCCTTGCTAATAAAAACTCTCAACAAATTAGGGATAGAGAGAATGTGCCTCAACATAATAAGGTGTATTATAAAAAAAAAAAAAAAAAAAAGCCATTGACGAGACCATGCTGAATGAGGAAAAGTTGAAAGAGTTTCCTCTCAGACCTAGAAGAAGACAAGAATGTCCACTTCACCACTCTTATTCAACATAGTTCTGGAAGTATTGTCCAAAGCAAACAGGCAAGAGAGAGAAACAAAGGGCATCCGATTGGAAAAGAAGTCAAAATATATTTGCAGATGACATGTAGAAAACTCTCAAAATTGCCCCAAAAAACAATTAGAATTGAAACATAAACTTAGGAAAATGGCAGGATACAAAATCAATCACAAAGCCAGATGCAGTAGTGCATGCCTATCATTTCAGTACTTGGGAGGAGGAGACAGAAGGATTGTAGGTTCAAAGCCAGCATCAACAACTTAGTGAGACCTTCATCAACTTAGGGATACCCTGTTTCAAAATAAATAAAAATGGCTAGAGGGGTAGCTTGGAGGAAGAATGTTCCCAGATTCAATCCTATTACCATTTTTTTTTTAAAAAATCAACAAACCAGGTGTGGTAGCGCATGCCTGCAATCCCAGTACTTGGGAAGGCAGAGACAGGAGGATCACAGGTTTGAGGACAGCCTCAGCAATGTAGCAAGACTCTCAACAACCTAGTAAGACCCTGTTTCACACCAAAACATAAAATCATAGAATGGACTGGGAGTGTAGCTCAGAGGTAGAATGCCCCTGGGTTCAATCGTCAATACTACCAAAAACGATAACAACAACAAAATCAGTAGCATTTTTATAGTGGAGGAGAGATGTGAGAGAAAGAAATGAAAGTGCACATCCTTCAGATCATAAAAAGAAAACAGTGCGCTGCGGTCAAAGTGGTAACAAATGAGGAGGTTCATGATCTACAGACTTTATCTTCTCAATATAAAAAGATGTGGTTGTCCTCCGGAAATCAAGAATCAGACTAAAGGTTTATGGTACAAGGGGATGATGGACAACTTCTGCTTTAGAGAATTTTCTTTGAATTGATGAAAAACTAAAATAAATTGTTCAGCTGTGTTGAAGGACAAGTTGCAGTTGATATACTAGACTCTAATCTTTTCCCTCTCCAATTTTTCCTTGAACCAACCTTAAAAAGTATTAATCTTCCTAAGACATCACATTCTTTATGTCATTTCTCTGTTTGGAAACAGATAATTTCAGACTTCTCAACATAAAAAGTTCAAATCCATCCTGAGTGGAAACCAGGTCATCTTCCTTCAGGCTAGTCAGGTAATTTTTTTCCAAATCCCAACTAGACTACTTATTCGCCTTTAATCCCTTCTCTCCCAACTGAAAAAAAATCCCTTCAAGCTTCTCCTCTACATTTTTTAAAATTATAATTTTCCTTCCAGGATCAGATAAATCATGACCATCCTTGAAGTCTTCTGCTGATATTTCAGCGAGCAAGAATTCTCAGTCAGCCTCCTCTCATCTCCCACACGTATACTGAGCAACGTGGTGCTTAATTATAAACAAAAGTGTTCAGTCCGACATGTAGTTAGTAGCAAAAGCTTGCTCTCATGTCAACGGTGGGAAATTTGCATCCCGGTTCCCTATAGAAATGATGGGTTTGCAGCGGCCTCCCACAGATCCAGCTAACCAATAAGGGAAAAGGCAGTGGAGCATCCCCCTGATGGCAGTGACAGTACATAAATGACCACACACGTGCCCTTTTAAAGAAAATGAGCATGCCCTCTGTGCCTTGCCATCCTCCAAGCCAACCTTAAAAAACAATAATGAGTTGTGTTTTAAATTTACAACCCAGCTACACCACTCCTGGGTAACTTTCCAAAGGAACTGAAGTCGGAATACTGTAATGACACATGCATATCCATGTTTATAGCAGCGCAATCCACAAGAGCCAAATTATGGAACCAGCCTAGGTGTCCATCGACAGATGAATGGGTTACAAAACGGTGGTGTACACGCACCATGGAATTTTACTCAGCTATAAAAAAGAACACAAATATGCCATTTGCAGGAAAATGGATGGAACTAGAGAATATTATAAGTGAGATTAACTGGTCTCAGGAAATGAACAGCTGTGTGTTTTCTCTCATATGTGGAAACTAGAGAGAAATTGAGTAATGAAAGAGACTTCTGATTTAGGAGGAGAAACTCCAATAGAGAGATGAGGGAGGTTTAGGTGGCAAGGGAGGGAGGAGGAATCATAATGAAGGCAAATAATGCTAAGTATGCATATGAGATTATAAATGCCAATCTCAAGGACATGCACGGGAATGGGAGGGAGTGGGGCAGGAAAACACATCAAGTGCTGTGCGCACATGCGTTCCTCTCACTCTATACCTCGTTACCATGTATGCTACAATGTGCCAATAAAAGTATATTAAAGTTTTAAACTAAATGCTAATGCTTAAAGGAAAACAAGCTTGCTTAGAGGAATGAGAGCGCTGATATATTTGTAAAGATGCTAAAAAAAAACTCAGAGTACAAAGAAGAACAAAATCATGTTATTTGCAGGGAAATGGATGGAACTGGAAAACGTTATGCTAAGTGAGATTAGTCAGTCAGTAAGGTAAAAAATCAGATGTTCTCCCTAATATACAGAAGCTAGGGAGACAGTGGGACATAAGAGGGACTCCAGATGAAGAAGGAGAAAACTTAGATGAGCAAAGAAAGTGACTTAACTTGGGGGGGGACACCCTAACACACATGATGTACTTTCACAAACATCTCAAAGTCAACCACTAAACTGAACTTGAGAAGGAAGGAGGGCGAGAGAGTGGGGGGGTGATTGGGAATTGGGGAAGGATTAAATGAAAAATGTGTACATGTATGCCTTTACCAGCTTATATCTAACAAAGATGTATGATTACAATGCACCAATTAAAAAATGAAAGAAAAAAAAACTTCAGAGCACTTTTAAAGGCTTTAGAGATTGAGGCTAGTTTTTGTGTCTAATTTTATTTCAGAAGTAATAACATTCCTTTCCTCTACCCTGGTTCCATTGTTGTCCTTAGACACCTTGATGTGGGGCAGAGTCCTTCCACAACTCAGAAATGATCATTCACAATTTATTTTAGTAAGTCAGTTACAGCCATGGCATGTCAACCACAGTCCCCTTGACCCTGGCTCGTACGCTCCCTCAGGGATCTTCCTCTCGTTGCCTGACTGCTGCACAGTGTTGAAGAGTGTTTTCTGACTTAAACTGAAAAGAAAGTAGCCGATTCTGAATCATAATATAGAAAAATCACATTTTAACACTCCTTGATTAAGTTACATCTCCCTATTGTCTTTAGCACTTTCTACATAAGGCATTTAAACAAAGAAATGGGTCCTGTTTACAGAGCCTCTCTCAGATCATGGCCCAGAAACTAGCTGTCCTGTGGTCCTGGAATGCTTTGGCTAAGCATGGAATGGCTCTCTGTAAATGCCATATTAGAGATTCCTTTGAGACCATTAGGACCCCTGTTGGAATTTCTACTCAAAGAAAGTTGAAGAAGTAGGAAAAATGTTTAGACCATTGACTCATGACTACATGACCCATTGACCCATGACTACAGAACTTTGCAGATCCTCACTGGGCTCTTTCTCATAAACGATTACAACAAACGATTGTTCTAAAAGCGTTTCTGTGACAGTTATTCCTTATAATGGAAACACTTCATTTTATACCATTTTTCTTGTTTGTGGGGTAGATGGTGGGGTCACTTTGCCCAGTCCCAGGCAATGCTAACACTGTCTCCTCCTTACCACCACCCTACCCTGGCAATAAAGGTTTTGCAGATAAAAATATATATATATATGTATATATATACATATATTTGCTATATATAACTTATTCCATCAAATAATTGAAGCAAATATGCATTCAACTTGCTGTTTGGTATGTATTCTGATACTATTTGCACTGTAACTATAAGAAATAACTGTATTTTTCCTTTCTTTATAACTAAACTGTATACTTTACAAATATTTCTCCAGTTTTTCCATTAATGTCTCTGTTATGTTAAGAATTGACATCTTAACAATATTGTCTTCTAATCTATGAGTACATCTTATCTCTCCATGTGGTCTTTGAGTTTTTCTTCTCATTTTGTTTCATTTTGTTTTGTAGTATGGGGATTGAATCCAAGGGCATTCTGCCTCAGAGCTACACCCCGAGTCTTATTTTATTTTTTGTTTTGAAATAGAGTGTCCCTAGGTTGCTGAGAGTCATGCAATGTTGCTGAGGATGTCCTCATACCTGTGATCCTCTTGTCACAGCCTCTCAAGTACTGGGATTACAGGCATGTGCCACTGTATCTGGCTACTTTTAAAGTCTCTACTTTTAAAATGCATTGTTTGTAAATATAGGTCTCTTTTGTTGATCTAGTTTTATATATTTTGCCTTTTAAATGGAGTATTTAAACCACTTACATTTAATGGGATGACTAGTGATGGTGGGTTTAAACCTACCATCTTGTTATTTATTTATATTTACTATCAGTCTTTGTTTTTCTATATGTTACTGAAATGTTTTCTTAAAAAGAGGAGATAGATATAGTTGGTCTCCTTTGATAATCCATTTTTATATTTTCTGACTTTTAAAGTTTTGTATTTTCCTGCCTTATATTGGATTAATCTAATATTTTTATTATTTCATTTTATCGTGTATTGGCTATTTTTTCTTTAGCAATACTAAAGGTTTGCAGTAGTTGTTTTAAGACAAGCAATGCAAAATGTTTGTGAAAAGTTGCATAGTAAATATTTTATGCTCTGTGGGCCAGAAATCATCTGTTCTTTCCATGAAGATATATAGATTTGCATCTGGGAGCATTTTTCTTCAGTCTAAAGAACTTCCCCTAGCTTTTTTTTTTTTTTTTTTTTTTTTTTTTTTGCAGTACTGGGGATTGAACTCAGGGGCATTCTAACTCCGAACTAAACCCCAGCTCTATTTTTTATTCTTTATTTTGAAACAGGGTCTCACTAAGTTGCAGAGTGCCTCACTAGGTAGCTGAGGCTGGCCGTGAACCCAGATCCTCCGGTCTCAGCCTCCCAAATGCTGGCATTACAACCGTGTGCCACCACGCCCGGTTCCCCTAGCATTTCTAATCATTAGTTTTTGCTGGCTACTAATTCTCTGCTTTTTCTTTTTATAAATCTCAAAATGTACTTATTTCTTCTTCATTATTTGAGGCTATTTTCCTGGGCATCGTGGTCTAAGTTGATAGGTTTGTTTTTCTGTTTTGCTTTAAAAAAAAAAAAAAGTAGATGTTCATTAGGATCTTTTCTATTTGTTCCTCTTTTCCTGTAGCAGCTGAGTCACCCTCACTCTTAGCAGGACCACAAGTCAGAGAGGTGACATTTTCATCTGAGCTACCGATGGCATTGTTTATCAGGAATCGTAGCATCTCTTTATGGAGATAAAAACACATGACTACTTGGGTTCTGTAAACAACAAACAAATCTCTAATGATATCAACTCACTATAAAGGAAAAACAAAAACACTTATAAGTTCAGCAACCAATATTACCTTTTATGTCTTTAAAATCAATTCTGAGCCGGGCGTGGTGGCGCACGTTTGTAATCCCAGCATTCAGGAGGCTGAGACCGGAGGATCCGGGTTCGAGGCCAGCCTCAGCTACCTAGTGAGGCACTCCGCAACTTAGTGAGACTAGGTTTCAAAATAAAGAATAAAAAAATAGGGCTGGGGGTGTAGCTCGGAGGTAGAACGCCCCTGAGTTCAATCCCCAGTACTGCAAAATAAATAAATAAATAAATAAATAAATAAATAAATAAATAAATAAATAAATAAATAAAATCAATTCTGTTTCCTTCTTTCCCCTGCAGTGCTAGGAATAGAATCCAGGGCCGTGAGCATGCTAGACAAGCACTCTACTACTAAGCCACATCCCAAGCCCTGAAAATCAAATTTTTAAATGCTCTATAAATATTTGTCATCCTTAGTTCTTTCACTTTGAGTAGTTTCTAAATACCAAAGTTGAATGATTATTTGAGACACAGACATTAAAGGGAAACAATTTTCGTTCATTTTTAATTAGAATGAACTTTTCATAAAAGAAACATTAGCGAGTAATAAAAATGAATATATTTCCCTAAGTAAATAATGTGACATGAAAGGGCCTCTTTTCTTTCTTTGGTCAAGAAAAAAAAAAGTTAATGATGAAAAATCTAAGCAACAAATGTGGAACAGCCATGCATCTTCATTTTTATCAATCTGGACAAGAGTTAACCACCATCAGAATATATCTGAAATCAACTCATTCTACTTTTGAAATAAAATGTTTGTCTTTTCACTATAGTCACCATACTGTGTGCTAAATCCCTGGAAATTATTCATGTTTTTCACATCCACAGGCAGTTGCGCCAGGCAACTGGAGCAGGTTATAGAAAGGCCACAGAACGTGCCTGAAGACAGTGTGGGAGACATAGGGTTTATTGGGGGAAACCTACGAGAGATCAGTGACAACTCCAAGAAGAATTCAGTGGTGACAGGCTGACAGCACCTCCATCCTCCACAGCGCCTGGCCAAGCAGCGTTTTGTCCAGCGGTGGCCGACTTGACAAGAGACATGTATGCTTTTCACAGTGCCCTCAGCTCCACACCACTCACCACTGAGACTGGGGTCTTATAGTTCAGGCTGCACAAAACAGTGACATCAGCAACAGCAGCCTCATGCTCAGTTTGCTTACAGGACCAGCAACCCAAGGAGCAACTGTCTTGGCATCCCTGCAAGGAGCGTTCCCACAGATAATACTAACTTGTCCTGCTTCCCAAATGCTTACAACAAAGCCAGTGTCCCTCAGGATAATATGTATCTGGGCATGCCAGCCCAGGCCTATTTTCATTTCTCCCTTTTCTTGGCTAGGTTTTTGGGAACAAGAGGGGGGACATTCAGAGACTTGGTGTTTTACTGTCCCCTTTTCTTTGTTGATGATACAGTCTTATAATTGAAAGTTTGGTAAGTGACCAATACTCTGCAGTGTACTGCGTTGTCTCCGTATTTGAGATGCTCAACACTTTATTATTTAAACTAGGCTTTATGTTAAATTATTTTGCCCAACTCTAGGCCAGAGTAAGTGTATTGCACTTGTTTAAAGTAAGCTAAACTAAATATCATGTTCAGTAGGTGAGGTTTATTAAGTGTATTTTTTTTTAATTAAGATGGGTTACTAGGATATAATCGCATTATACATTGAGAAACATCTATATTTAACAAAGGGCTGTATCTAAAATACATTTTAAAAACTCAATAAAAATAGACAAAATTTTATTTATTTATTTATTTATTTATTTATTTATTTATTTATTTATTTATTTTTGCAGTACTGGGGATTGAACTCAGGGGCATTCTACCTCCAAGCTATACCCCCCAGCCCTATTTTTTATTCTTTATTTTGAGAACAAATAGCTATTAAAAATAAGAAAACATTCATAACACAATTGGGAAAATTTGAATGCTCAGTAAATATTTAATTAACATACTGCTATTTTAATTGAGACAATGATAATGTGATTATGTTTTTTTGTTTTTTGTTTTTTTTTTTTTGCGGTACTGGGGATTGAGCTCAGGGGCATTCTACCTCCGAGCTATACCCCCAGCCCTATTTTTTATTCTTTACTTTGAAACCGGGTCTCACTAAGTTGCGGAGTGGCTCACTAAGTAGCTGAGGCCGGCCGCGAACCCGGATCCTCCGGTCTCAGCCTCCCAAATGCTGGGATTACAAGCGTGCGCCACCACGCCCGGCTGTGATTATGTTTTGATAGTATAATCTTTTAGAAATATATGCTTATATATTTATAAAGAAAATTATACAGTGCCTAGGATTTGCTCCAAAAGAATGAGAGGAGTTGGTACTTGAATAGAAGTAAAGATGAACTCAGATCAGTTGAAGATGAGTGACGGATACATGGGTGTGTTATGGCATTTTTCTCCATTTTTATGTACTTGAAACTTTCACTAGATTTTGTTCTTTATTATAAATGACAAGTTGGATCTATCTCATTTTCCAGCCATTCAATGTAGTGTGCTCCTTTATTGTCAAATTATATTTCCACAGAGCCTATTTTTACCACTTACGACAGACACCACTGTTTAATACCCATTTTCTCTTCTCTTTCCAAAGTAAAGCTTTAGCTTAGCATTTTCCTGGCTTCCTTTGCAGCTCAGTAATGGCCACATGACAAAGTTTTTGCTAATGAGCAAATGTGATCTATGCAAGTTCTGGGTTGTTCTCACCTCTTCCCATCTCCCTTCCTGTCTTTTGGATTGAAGAGGTTGCAGTGAAGACAGACATGGTGGTGCATGTCTGTAATCCCAGTACTTGATAGGCTTAGACAGGAGGATTGCAGGTTTATGGCCAGTCTCAGCAACTTAATGAGGCCCTCTGCAACTAGTGCAACCCTGTTTCAAAATAAAAAAGAAAACAGGGCTGGGGGATTGGCTCAGAGGTATAATGCCCTTTGCTTCAATCCCCAGCACCAGAAAAAAAAAAAAAGAAAGAAAGAAAAAGAGATTGCAGTGAACCAATTTGGACCATGCACACACCTCAGGAGGCAGGAGGAGCATCTTTCTCTGCTCCAAAGCACTCTTCATGATCCGATGTATTTTTTCTACTGCTTGAAACAGCGAATCTATCAGTTACTTCCCCTCTGTACCTCTGACAATCATTATGTTGAAATATATGTGACACTGAGGTTGTTTGTTTCTGCAATGTACACAGTAGGTCTATTTGGTTTGTTTGTTTTCTTAATTTGGTACTGAGAATTGAACTCAAGGGAATTCTACCTGTGAGGCCTAACCCCAGCCTTTTTTGTTTTTTGCTTTGAATAAGGTCTTGCTAGATTGCTCAGAATCTTCCTACATTGCTGAGGCTATCTTTGAACCTTCAATCATCCTGTCTCAACCTCCCAAGTACTTGGATTATAGGTGTATATTACCACACCCAGTCAGTAGGCCTATTTGATTGTGGAGTAAAGCTCATCTGCTTTCTCTTTCTTGGAAGTATAATATGAATCCTGATGTCAAATAGAAAGAGAAGAAGAGAATAGAGTATTTGTTCCTTGTTCCTATTCAAAATTGTCTTCAGTGGCAACACAAATTAATGTAATTCAAAATATGAATTTGTCACAGCTTCATACATTTCAATACATTTAGCTTGACTTGATTATATAGAGTTTACATAGATTAATAGATTAGTCATTCAAAAAAGATTGTTACTGAGATCCTAAGCAAAGAAAGCCTGCCATCATTGTTGATAACATTAAGAGATCCAGTCATTCATGGTAAGGAGTAGATTCGTGAAGTCCTTGAGGACAGAAAATTCAGAAGTCATATCCGAAAATTTGCCTTAGAATAAACTCATATTTAATACTGATGTAAAACTACAAAATATTAATAAAATATATCTGGAAGCATACTGAAAGAATAACAAACTAGAAAATCCCAGCACAGTCCCTGTATCTCTGTGAAAGCTTGGGCAAGTAGCTGAACTTCTCTTTGCCCACATTTCCCATATCATCCCTAGAGATATTAATATCCTCCCACTATGTTCTGAATGTCTGTGTTCCCATACAAATTCATATGTCGAAATCCTAACCCCCAATGTGTCTCAGCTCCTAAGTCATAAGGATGGAGCCCTCATAAAAGAAAACCAAGAGAACCCTCCAAACGCACACACTCCTTTCTGATATGAGATTACTATGAAAAGACATGTCTAACTCACCAATAATTTGATCTTGTACTTACCCACCTCCAGAGCTGTGAGAAATGAGTTTCTGTTATCTGTTAGCCACCCAGGTTACGTCAGCCTGAAAGGACTGAGACTCCCTAAAAAGTTGAGTTAAGTATTGCCATGCATGGAGTTGCATTTTCCTGGCATTAATGTGTCCAGGCCCTAAACCCCAGCACCTCGGAATGCCCTTTAGTTGGAATTAGGGTTGTTGCAGGTATAATTAGTTAAGATGAGATCATACTAGAGTAGGGTGGACCCTGAGTCCATTTGTTGGTGTCCTTAAAAAGGGGGAAATCTGGAGAGAGACTGGCACACAGGGAAAACCCCACATGAAGGTGAAGGCAAAGTCACTGTGATGCTTCTACAAGTCAAAGAACATCAAAGTTTTCCAGAAACAAGAAAGGGAAAGAAAGGGAGGCCTAGAACACAGTCCCCCTCACAGAGCTCAGAAGGAACCAACCCTGCCCACACTTCAAGCTTAGATTTCTACCTCTAGAACTATAACACAATAAATTTCTATAATAAACCTGTGTGTGTGTGTGTGTGTGTGTGTGTGTGTGTGTGTGTGTGTGTGTTACTAGGGATTGAACCTAGGTACATTCTACTTCTAAGATACACATCCAGCCCTTTTTTGTTTGTTTGTTTGTTTGTTTGTTTGTTTGTTTGAAAACAGGATCTCACTACATTGCTGAGAATCTCGCTAAATTGCTGAGGCTGTTCTCAAATCAGTGGTCCTTCTGCCTCAGTTTCCCAAGTGTTGAGATTACAAGTGTATACCACCATGCCTGCCTCTAAGCCACCTATTTATAGTACTTTTCCAGGTATTTCCCAACAAACTAACATAATTACTAAAGGAGTTGCTACAGATGAAGCATTTAGAACAGTACCCCATATATAACAAGTGCTCAATAAAAGGCAACTTATTATTAATTAAAATTATGTCTCTCATTTATGTTTTTATTTTCATGACTGTGCACAGCTTCAGTAACTACAATAAATGGAATAACTAAACTATGATGTTGTTAAAAGTTGGTACATGTTACTAAGTCTAAATAATTTATTTGTTTAAGAAACACAGGATTGTGACAATGGAATAAAATACTTCAGAAATTGTCACTTACTTTAAATTGTGCCATTTCTTTGCATATATTTTATGTCTATTTTTGTGGTACTAGAGATTAAACCCAGGAGCATTCAACCTCCAAATGACACCCCCAGGCCTTTTTTTAACTTATTTTTATTTTTGTTTTGAAACAGGGTCTCACTAAGTGAGACTTAGCTAAGTGGCTAAGACTGTCCTTGAACCTGCAATCCTCTGTCTCAGCATCACAAGTACTGGTATTACAGGTATGCACCACCACCTGGGTGCCTTGCATATATTTAAAAAAAAAAAAAAAACATGATAAACTAAATTGCCTTAGTTGCAAAAAAGATAATTGTATAAACCAACAAAAGAACTTAGATAATTCTCAGAATCTCATTTATAGCAGATGATTTATACTTTGAAGAACTATAATCTCATATGCTATTTCACATCATTTTTATACGAATGTAAAGTATTTTGTTATTTTATCTGTTTGTTTCTTTTCCTTTTCAAAGTACAGTGCTAGTTCTTTGTTTTCTATGCATGCAAACAAACTTGAGAGTCTTTTGAAGAGCTGAAGTTATCTTGGATTTTGAGTACTATTTCTTTATAAAAAAATGGCTTCTCTTAATTTGCCACCTTTTTATTATTACAAGTTTTTAGGTATTGTCAATGTTTTTAAGTTAAAATTTTTCATCATTAGTATTAGAAAGTATACAGGAAAATTCAAAAGCAAATATGTTGTTGTTACTTCTATTAGCCACACTGAATTCTCATGCAATGGTCACATTGAAATTGTGCATAGTATGTGAGTCGAGAGTTCACTAGCATTAAGTTCACTGGAATAATAACTTTTAGAGTCCAAGTTGTATGTCAAAGAAGTCACAACAACCTTGTTTATTTTCTCCATAAAGAATTTTTCAATACAAACTAAATTGTAGAAATTAGGGTAATATGTTTCTTTGGTGGAGATATTGACTTTATTTCTTTTTGGGTTCCTTCTGTACTGGTGATTCATTAGTCTACATCAAAAATAATCGCCTGCTACATACCTTGTTGACCAAAAGCATCATTAAATAATTTTAAATGGAACATTCACTTTTATTTAAGACTTTCTTTCCAGTAACCATGACAATGTGATCTAATCATAGAGGCTGACTCTCAAGAACTGGGAGAAGTTCTAACAGTCTTTCCAGGAGAAAAAAGACTATGATCATTATTTTCTATTCCCTTTTCTAGTCCCATATTTGTCTATTCATGTAACTGGTAAGTGGTCGTTGAAATACTAGAAACCTATCACCATTTTTATTATTATCACAGTACATTTTCAATGGCAGTGATAATTTTCTGGTAGGAATATTCTGAAATCCTTTTTCCTCTGGTGGAAAATAAACTGGGGTCATGATAAAAAAAAAAATCAAAGTTTAAGTTATGCAAAATACTTAGAGATGCTGCAGAAAGAACTCTGACACTAACAGGTATGTTGGAATTTTGCTAGTTTCTCTGTCCCCATAAAAATTAGTCAAAGATTTTTTAATCATTATATTAAAAACATTAAGAATTATTTTATGAGCTGATAACCCATTACTAATAGTAATGATCTTCTAAATATTAATTTTGTTTTATGTAACAATTTTTCATGGGATTCTCTATATAATGTCATGAATAAAATGAATATTGAATTTTATAATAAATAGGCATTCTATGCTTTTTTTTTTTTTTTTTTTTTTTTTTTTTTTTTTTTTTTTTTTTTTTTTTTTTTTTTTTTTTTTTTTTTTTTGCGGTACTGGGGATTGAACTCCGGAGCATTCTACCTCCGAGCTATACCCCCAGCCCTATTTTTTATTCTTTATTTCGAAACCGAGTCTCACTAAGTTGCAGAGTGCTTCACTAGGTAGCTGAGGCTGGCTGCAAACCCGGATCCTCCGGTCTCAGCCTCCCGAATGCTGGGATTACAAGCGTGCGCCACCACGCCCGGCTCCATTCTATGCATTTTAGAAGATGTATGCCATTAAATAGAACTTCTTGGAGTTTATACAGCCAAAAGTTAAAAAAATAATTCAAAATGTTGCAAAGAATCCTGGTTAAAAATCAGTGCTGTGATGTAATTTTTAATAAATGTCTCTTTTCACTTTCAAGTGTCCTAATTTGGGCAAGAAGCTCACTATACTTAAGTTGGTGATGTCTGGTCCCATGGAAGGCTTGATAAATTCAAAGGGATGATTTAAAATGCCACCCACTACCTAATATTTGTCATCCAAATGTGGCCCCATCCATCCCCACCCATCCTTCTGTCTCAGGGATACCTACTAGGCCAACAGAGCCAGCAGAACCTGGTTGATATGTGAAGGAGACCCCATTACTGCCTCCTCACCAGTTCACTTGGTGTCTCTCCAAGGTTCTCACAGACCAAGTCAAATTATGGCTGAAGTTCCTACAGAGACAAGAGGGAGAATGCTAGCCAGCAGCAGATCATCACAACCTCAGAGGACCCAGTGGACACCAGAGCCACTTTCCAGAGACACTCAGGAATGGGGATCGACATACAGAAGTTGTGATTGCCTGCCTGATGATTGGCAGCAGAAGAGTCCCTAGGCTCTTCTGGTCCTGCTGGACCTCCCCAGAGACAGAACAGATGCATGTGTAAGATATGGGCTAGCCTCCTGAGAGGGGAGGAAGAGGAGAAACAATAAAGTTGCCTAAAATGCAAAACATTAGGGGGTTGACTTGTCTGAATGTTACATTGGAACAGGATGCTAGAAGTCTGTTGATATTCCAGATATTACTTTTTTTATTGGGGGACTAGAGAGTAAGTTCAGAGTCCTGAGGAAAGGACCAGAATGGTCATGTTGGTAAAGGACAGACCAATCGGTATAGGAGTTTGATACTGTAATAAATCGTTCAAAAATCATCAGCTCTGTCTGGAACACAGTAAGCACCCAACAAATATTAGTTATTATAATATATAAAATAATCATAACATGAACTATGGGGGTATTTTCTGCATTATCTTTTTATTTTAAATGTCAGGCTAAGTAACCAGTCATCTCTTAATGAATGGGGAAATTATAGCTACCAAGGTTCAATGATTGACTCAAAATCACAGCACGAAATACACCCATGCCTTTGAACTCATTGTACAAATTCACTTCCCCTTCCAGCATGGAGGTAGAGGATTAAAGTGGTGGGAAACTACAGACTCGAAAGGGTGGGTAAGGGAGATAAAACCAAAAAATAATGTATTTGTAATGTGCACACATCTAAGTAGATTAAGGAAGTAGAAATCAATTACAAATAGAAGAATAAAATTAGATCTGGCAAGGTTCAATGTGCAAGGGAAATTAAATCACTTTATGACTTATGAAAGATATATTAAATTTTCTTAACCTTCTTGGAGTTTATACAGCCAAAGGTTTAAAAAATAATTCAAAATGTTGCAAGGAATCCTGGTTAAAAATCAGTGCTGTGATATAATTTTTAATAAATGTCTCTTTTCACTTTCAAGTGTCCTAATTTGGACAAGAAGCTCACTATACTTAAAGTTGGTGATGTCTGGTCTCATGGAAGGCTGATAATTTTTTGGATACCATTGTTCTAAATATTAACTATTTTAATAATAAGGAAGTCTGAAAATTAGTAGGAATAACCAATAGTACAAATAGAGAATTACTACAAAACTTTTACGATGGTTGAGAAATAAGTAAATAAATCCCTCTGAATAGTGAAAGGAGACAATTGGCATGATCAGTTTAGTCTTCAAGTTGGACACTCACTCTGAGGACAAAGGAGGTCACCGTCACCCTTCCTTTTCCTGTTCTCTCACCCTGAGAACATCAACGGATGAGGAGTTGAGAAATCTTGCAAGAGACATGAGACAAAAGAATTATAAAGAGACCTTTTGTGATTTAAAAAAACCAACCCAAGAAGAAGGCAGAAACTTCCTTAGCACAATAAAAAAATGTTAGGAAATGGGATTGATATTATGTTAATAAAAAGAATACACTTTTGTCAGATGAGTATAAAACTGTTTTGTTGTTGGGAGAAATTTATTACTTATTTACTTACTTCTTTTTTGGAGTTGGGGATTGAACCCAGGAGCATTCTCCTACCTCTAAGCTACACCCCAGCCCTTTTTATTTTTTATTTTGAAACACAGTCTCACTAAGTTATTGTGGGTCTCGCTAAGTTGCTGAGGCTGGTCTTATACCTGTGATCTTCCTATCTCAGCCTCCCAAATACTGGAACTACAAGTGTTTACCACTGCACCAAACTGAAAATTATTTATAGAGATAACAATTGCCATGTCAGAACCACTCAATATCTCTTACTGCTTCCAGAAAGCCCTTAATTTATTCACATAGAAAGCGAACTCCCCTTTCCCATGCATCACAGTTAATAAACTTCTATATCCAAAGCACCCTGGAGTATCATTATAAAACTAAAGGGATCTTATATGCTTTCTACTAGATCCTTCCCTCTTGCTGCCCACAGTCAAGGAGAAACAAATATCTCTCTCTCTCCCTCTCTCTCTCTCTCTCTCTCTCTCTCTCTCTCTCTCTCTGTCTCTCTCTCTCTCTCTCTCCCTCCCTCCCTCCTTCCCCCCCTCCATCCTTCCCTCCTTCCCTCCCTCTCTCTTGGTACTCAGAGGGGTTACCCAAAGATGAAAATTTTAAAAAATTAGTAGAATCCATTTATTCAGTGGCAATAACACAGTCAGATAGTCTAAATATTTTTGTCAAAGAAATGGCATAGAACTGCCCAGTTTCTAGGTCCTCCATGCCTGTTTTGCTTTGTATCATTCACTTAAAACCAGGGACGCTTCATCTACCCAGTGTTGGTAAGCTGTGCTGGTCCTAATCAAGGAGAAAGCTTTCTGGGCAAGAGTCTGAATGGACCTGGAGAGATTCTTCCAGTTCATGATACAAAATCACACTGCTTTCACAGTCAGTGGAGCCCTGGTCAAAATGTAAAACTCACACAACATCATTTCAATGCCAAAGACGGGAATTTGCAAGGCACGAGAAAGGAAAATGTCCAGAATCCCTATATCTTTCGTGGATGGGTACTCTAAGGAATGGAAATCAGTACTTGTTTGGGACAATAGAAGAATGAGAAAATTGGGGAACTAATTTTGGGGAGTGAAGGGGTATCAACAAGGAGCTCCTCCAGAGGTCTGAATCTTGTGAGGCACATCTTCACAACTGCTCAGACTACCATCCAAATTCACCGTATTTCAGGTGGGTGCAATGTTATGATGGTTCTTGGGACGATAGGTGCCCACTTCCTGATCAGCAAGCTGCATTTTCAGTTGATTCAGGGCTGCTAAGTCCACATCATACTGATCCCTAGTAGAGGAGGTGTACAGACCTGCATGTGTGCAATTAACCACCACTAAGACCCCAGGGCTCTTTTCTTTGATGCCTCCCCTAACCTGCCTGGATAGTATGAGTACCTTCCCTTTCATGGGACAGGCAAGAAAGGAGTAGTCACACCCAAGTAAACATTTCCTTCTTTGGAATTATTTGTAGGAATTATTTATTTGACTGGGTCATTTGGGAAACTTGCTGCTCTGGGGGCTTCTAGAATCTCTCAAAAGCTAAGAAGGCCTGAGTCAGAGATTGGTTAGAGATGAGAGCAGGTAGCTGGCATTTTGGAACAGATTATCAGGTCTAGATTTGCCAGGAGAGAGGCCAAAGGAAACCTGCCAACAAAACAGAAACCCAGGCAGGAACTTGAGACTGGTGATTTACTTAATAGTAAGGTCTTCCCCCATCCATAGAATATCCCTTGTGGTCCCTAGCACTGAACATGGTATTGGACTGTTAATAAGCAAGCAGGAAGTTGTGCCTCACAGGATTCGGACAAGTGGAAAAGTGAGTAATGCACCAAATACAGTATTTACCGATTACAATTAAGTGAATCCTCCTCAGACCTTGTACCTGAACACCAAACTCTCAGACCACTGTGCCATATAAGAATCCGCTTCCTATTTTTATTTATGGAGAGATGTAGCCTTCTCGTTATTTTTGCAAAACCCTAAACTATCCTGTCTTCATTCTTCTTACTGTGCTATATTTGAAAATACAGATAGAGACATAGTGTTAATGATTCAATTTCCTGCAATATTGTGTCTTTCCTATTATTACTTCTGGGACCATTTGGTTCCTTCCATTTTTTTCTTATCACCAGCTGGTCTCTACTTATCTTGGCCTATTTATTATTACATATAGTGTTCTCCTAAAGCAATATGTTTTTTTTTCCTTGTCACATAGTAATTCTATTTGGTGGGAAGCATGTCCTATTAAGCACTTGGAGAAATGTCCTTCTTTTGGGCTACAGACTGTTTTTATGAGCTTTGATCTGATTTTCTCAGCTGACTCATATTTTTTTTAGCAGAATGCAATTTAGCCAAATTTAATGTTAGGATGCATCAAGAGATCTCAGATTTTCCTGTTTGCAGACAAGTTCACATCCAAGTTCAGCTGCTCGCGGATATATTGTAACGTAAAATGCTCAGTGTATTCCCAACCGAATAGAAGTCCTTAGGAAAATTTTTCTTTCATTGTATGCATGATATGGTCCCCATATGCCCAGAAAAGTTCCATATGATAAAAAAAACAAAACTCTCATTGGTATGTGGCAAATGCCCATGATTTATTGATATTATGCCTACTTGAGACCTGCACTAGAAGTTACTTTGAGATGGCTTATCGATTCTCCTCTGCCTCCCACAGGTCGATCAGGTACTGCCAATTCTGGCTTAAAATGGAAGTAGGTCATCATCCTTGATACCTAATTAGGAAATCAGAAACTCCATGTGCACATTAGAAACCCTTGGAGAGACTTAGAAAATATCAAAAGCTGGGTGTGGTGGCACATTCTTGTAATCTCAGTACTTAGGAGTCTGAGGACAGGGTGATCGCAGTTTTGCAGCCAGCCTCAGTAACTTAGCAAGGCCCTCGGCAATGTAGTGAGACCGTCTTTCAAGAAAAATAAAAAGAGCTGAGGGTGTAGCTCACAGGTAGAACACCCCTGGGTTCAATCTCCATTACCACAAAAAATAAAATAGCAAAGTCCCAGGCCACCTCAGAGATACTGACAAAAAAATTTTTTATTCTCCCCCAAGTGATTCTAATGAAAAGTCAAAATTGAGAACCACTGACTTCAGGCAGCTCCTAATTTGGGGCAGCTTCCCTAATTTCTCCATGGAAGAGACAGTAGTTCTCAAAATGTGGTCCCCAAACCAGTAACATCAGCATTACTTAGCCAAGATAATGCCAAACCCTCCACAATATACCAGAAACTTAAGAGCCAATAGTCTGTTTTAACAATCCTCCAGTTGACTTATATGTACAGAATGGTTTAATAATAACTGTTGTAATGAAAAAACCTTTTTTTTTTTCAGAATTTGGAAGTCCCACAGCATATTATGAGAGGCAGAACTTTGTGGTGGAGCCACATCAGATGCGGAACTGTAGCGGAAGGAATAAGCAATTGTATTTCTTAACCCTATACTGTCAAGACTGTCCAAAAAAACTATCAGAACCCTGCAGCTGCTCAATCCTAATATAAGTTGTTGGTATCACTGAGAGATTTCCCTCCCGCCCTATTCAGGTATTTTAATGGCTAACATAGTATTACATTAAACCATGTATCAAATATCCTCTTTCCCAGAGTTTTTTAAATTAGCTTCTTGACATACAGTTGAATAGGAGCAAATAGCTTGATGCAGAGTAGTTCTTTTTCTAAAAGTTTGGAACTTAAGACTGACAGTCCAACTGATAGTTGGAAACTCAATGAAATACCATGGGGGCAAGCTTATCATTAATCAATCATTCTTATGTTCAAAGATGGGGAGGAAGCTGGTGGGATAATTTTCTTTAAATTCATGCTTTATTTGTTTCTGCAATTGTTCTTCTTTTCCTCCTTAATCTTCCTTCCTCAAGGGAATTATTACATAAGGGCAGAAAAGGATTTTGCAGGATAAGGAGGGGGAGGGAGGATGACGGGTGATCTCAATTTCTTTTAAATGGAAACCATGAGAAAAGTAGCTCTAAAAATTAACTTCCTGAATCACTTTTGAATCAAGAGGAAAAGTTAGTATAAAACTACAAAATAAGCACAATGCACATTTGTAGACTATTGGCTCCCATTTTTTAACAAAGGGAATGGGTAACTTAATGGTTTCCAATTTAATGAATGCCTTTTTATTCTCAAATTGTATATGGAATATGCAAATTTTCTTCCTTAAAATAATCTTAACAACTACTTGGGAGGCCGAGATATGAGGATTGCCAGTTTTAAGACAGCCTCACCAACATAACAAGACTCTCAGCAACCTAGCAAGACCTTGTTTCAAAACAAAAAAATAAAAAGGGCTGGGAGTGTAGATTGGAAGTAGAATCTCCTGGATTCAATCCCTAGTACCACAAAAAATAATAATAATAATCTCAACATATAAAATATTTTGGAATAGCATTTGGGTGTTGAGAAAAAATATAAAGAGCTTAAAAGATAAACAAATACAGGTAGGGATGATTTTATTTGATTATTTAAAAGAGATCTAAGGTAATACTCCTTAAAGACAACAAAAATCTCTCTAGATAAAGCTCATGACAGCCGGGCATGGTGGCACACGCTTGTAATCCCAGCATTTGGGAGGCTGAGACCGGAGGATCCGGGTTCACGGCCAGCCTCAGCTACCTAGTGAGGCACTCCGCAACTTAGTGAGACTCGATTTCAAAATAAAGAATAAAAAAAAATAGGGCTGGGGGTTTAGCTCGGAGGTAGAATGCCCCTGAGTTCAATCCCCAGTACCGCAAAAAAAAAAAAATTAAAAAAATAAATAAAGCTCATGACATACTTATAAATGTTAGTTGCTTTCTGCCATACTGCCAATAGAGAATCTTTTTGTAATTCTAATTTATGTTAGCAAAAGAGAAATCTAAGAGCATAATGGATGCCTCATCTTTTCTATGTTAGACCACAGCATTGAAGACAGACCAGGATACTACTTTCCACTCTCAGATATGAAGCCTTTTCTGGTCCTTTCAGGAAGCCATCCCTAGACAAAGAACAAGCTGAGACTTCTCTGAGCAGGGACCTCTGCTAGGGAAATTTATATCAGAAAGGAAAGTGAGGAAAACAGGCAAACCCATTGACATGGGCCAGGGAGCTTTGTTGCTGGTCTCTGGCAGAGCCACGCCTAGAACTCAGGTCACTTTAACTCAACTGATCTTCCAAACTTATACCCCTAAATGCAATTTTGATCCAACTATATTATTAATTAATATATTAGAGATAAGAAAGCAGCATAAACACAATTATCCATTCTCTTATATTATCATGGTTCAAGGTGCATTTCCTGAAAAACTGGCATCCTATGAGATGCTAATAAGAAGTTCTGGTAAACAAAAAAATGAGTGCTGAAGATATTCTTTGCTAATATTATTTAAATGCATTCAATTTATATTTATGAGTAAATGCAGATATATGTGTTAAAAATTTAACTACTAGACACCTGTATGCAATGGTTCTTTCCTTATATAACATTGCCTGCAGGAAGTGATATGTCATATAATAAAATACCTGAGAATTGCACAACCTCAAGGCATTTGACCTGACATAAAACTCAAGGAGCCCTTCATTTTTGTAAAGCATCTATATGATTGCCTTTGGCAAAAATTGTACTGTTAAAACAAATCTTAAAAGATGTAGTTGCAATATTTTTGATATTTCTAGTCCCTTAATCTCAATACAAGTACACCTATAAGGTGAACTCCTATTGGGGTTCCCTTGATACCTTATAACTTACAGAATGTTCCCTATCTTGGGGGAATATTGCCCTATTTCTAGCTTGGGGGTAGAAAAATAAAGGGAACTTGCTAAAGGTAGCATACATAGGCACTATAACTAATCTGGTAACATAGAGAGCATTAGCCCTGTGACATTTCTGTGCCTGTTTTATACTTAGGGAACAGGACTCAGCCATCCTCACAGGTAAGAGGACATTGCTGGTGTCACTGGAGAAAAACTGAGACGCTAGGTTTTACTCTCCCCAAAAGCTTGCACTGTGGCTGCTTCCATTCTCAGTTTCCGCCTGCTGTCACAGTCTCCTGGGTTTCAACATTCTGTGACCCCTAGAGTCTCTCTCCCTCCTCATTAAGATGGAAGCAAGCTGGAGGTGCCCCAGGTGTGATCACAGCAGAGGAGGACAAGCCAGTACTAAAACTGCTGAGGCTACCATTCCCTGGAGTCTCAAGTGTGCCCCGGTGAAAATCAGCTAAGCATAATGGTGCCTTCTGGGAGGATGAGACTGGCGATCAGGGTGTTGCGGTCTGAATGTAAAATTTTTTTAAAGGGAGAGGTGTAAAATGCAAGATTTTGAAAAGAAAGGAAGTACTTCTGAGGAATTTAGAAAGCATGGAATTTCCACCAAAGGTAATATTAGGAAGCAAAGTAATTTGCAGTCACTGTGGAATGGGGTACTCAAGCAAGATCTCAGCTCTTAGAAGTGAAATTTGAAAAAATTACATCTCTCACCCCTAAGAGTTAAATTTCCCTTTGGAATAAAGTGTCCTACATTTTGACAAAACGACTCAGGTAGACACTTAGGTGAGCAAATATAAAGTAAATATTCACGCATTCCTACAGAATAACAGGGCGTATGTGTAGTGGCATCCCCCGAAGGCAGGTGATTTAGAAAGAAGATGTGCCCAAGCGTGGCGGCGGTGCACATCTGTAATCCCAGTCCTTAAGAGGTTGAGACAGGAGGATCGCAGGTTCCAGATCAACCTCAGCAATTTAGAGAGACTCTCAGCCACTCAGCAAGACCCTGAGTTTCAAAATAAAAATAAAAAGGGCTGGGGGTGTAGCTTGGAGGTAGAATGCCCTTGGGTTCAATCCCCAGTGAAACACACACAGAGAAGGGAATGAGGATGTTACATTTTACTCACTCAACAGGTCTTCACTGCACTGGAAGTTCTGTGTTGGTGAGAGCCACAGCTATCCATTTTACTCACCCATCCAGCACAGGGCCCCACATACAGTAGGCCCTTACATACTGTAAGATGTGTACACACATGAATAAAGAAAGAATCTTCGGTGCTGTAACCATAACTGACAAAGTACTCACAGTACAAAATCATAAGCAATGCTTCCATGGAATCATTAGTTCCAATGAGAGACATCTCATTATGAATGGATTTCATGTATGTTAAACTGAGACAAATATTATAGATACATACAGTATAACGTGTGTCTAAAAGACTTAGCTTTAAATTATATTCATCTCTTACTATTTCTCTCATTGTAAATTCAAAGTTAATTATTGATACTTCTTTGTTTTTTTGTGCAGTGGCACCTACTGAACACCACTTTGCTCATAGTTGCCTTGCAATAAGCTCTTTTATTCCCTCAAATCAGATAAAGAAAACTGTATATGTATGGGTTGCAAAGTAAAAGCATATTTTCTTGGTGGCATATGTCTATAATCCCAGTACTTGGGAGGCTGAGACAGGAAGAGTGTGGTTCAAGGCCAGACTCAGCAACTTAGTGAAATCCTGTTTCTAAATGACATATTTGTTAAAGGGTTGGGGATGTAGCTTGGAAGTAGAATGGCCCTGGGTTCAATCTAAAGTACGAAAACGGGGAGGGGGTGGGACTTTCTAAATTTTTGCATATATATATATTTTTTTCCATATCAAAAGCTTTAGAAACCAGGACAGACATAACAGAAGAAATACACTCAAGACAAATGTTAACTTTCTCTTACCATTTTACCACAATTCTAAACATGTCTTTAACCAGAAGACATTTTTAAGATAACGTGGATTGCTTTATTTAAAAAATTAAATATTAGATGTTGGAATGGGCCACTTTCTTTGCAAATTCCTCAGGGTCTTACTTAGGACAGTGGATTATATCCCAATTGATCATTTGTAAAGTTGGGGCAAGTATTTAACTTAGTTTCCTCACCCCAGTTTCTTCACCTGTAAAACTGAATTCCTAGCTTTCCACTACTGTAACAAATGCCCGAGATAATTGGCTTACAAAGAGAAAAGGTTTATTTTGGCCCAGAGTTGCAGAGGTTTCCATCTATAGTTGACTCTGCTGTTTTCAAGTCTATGGCAAGATAAGTACACCATGGAAGCTGCATGTTACAAAATCATTCACCTCCTGGCTGGAATGAGAAAGAGACCGGCTTCCCACAATCCCCTTCAAGGATACGCCCCCTAGTGATGAAAGTCTCCCAGTAGGCCCCGCCTCTTAAAGGTGTCCTCTGCCTTTAAGCTGAAAACCACACCTTCAACAGGTGAGCTTTGAGGAGATATTTCAGATCCAAACTGTAGCAGCAGGTATAAACAAACAAACAAATAAATAAACAAATGCAAATAAATAAAACTAAAACCCTACTTTACAGAAACATTTTAGGATTAAATTATATGATACATACAAAGTAGCCGCACTGTGCTGGCACGTTTAAGGTGCTCAATGGCTATCAGCTGTCCTAGATTACAATGGCTGCTCCCCACCTCTTGGACCTAGCCACTTAAAAAGTGGCAGGTGCAGTTCTAAGCACTGGACAAATATTGACTCGTTGGGTCTTCGTGTTACCCATTTTAACTAAGTACTGATATTATCCTCAGTTTACATAAAAGGGAACTGGGGTGCACAAAGATTGAATGATTTGCCCAGATTCACACAGCTGGTAAGTTACAGAACTGGGATTTGGATTCAAGGTGATCGAGTACCAGAATGTAGGATTTTCATAATTTCAGTCTAGCCATTTAAGAGGACAGCTTCAAAATGTGGCCATTCTCTTATACACAAAGGATATGCATATTTATATATGTCTATTAGTTTAAATCAATATACATGGTAAGCATTCTAAAGGAATTATAGCCATTTCCTATGCAAGAGAGAGAAAAGAAATGGCCCAATTTTCTGTTCAGAAAAGGCCTCTGTATTGCACCTTTTTACTTGTGAATATCAATCCATTCACTTTCCCTCTGTGATGTTCAATATGCACATCTCCTTGTAATTATTTAAATGCAGTTCACTTATAATCTTCCATAAAACTATATTTTCCATTTGATAGTTTACAGAGGATGTTCTCTGAATATCATTCTGGTTATTTTTAGTTGAGTATCTAGTTCAGCTTGATACTGTTAGAGAAATTTACCAGTGCAATTTTCCTGATAGCCTAAAGTGACTTAAGCCATGGAATTGCCTTCGCAGAGTGAAATGTAAAATCAATAAATGCATTGTCAAGAGAGGAAGAGGATTTCTGAATACTCTTTTGGGCAGAAAATGTTAAAAATAAAAAGAGGGCAGCTATACAACCTATATCTGGTGTTTCCGTGTTTCAATGCCGTAAATAAAATTGGGATGAAAGTGTTGTCCCTTTTTAAATCATTGTCAAGAACTGAGAGTATTGGTGATCCTCATCTGAGTACTTACATGCCAATTCCAAGTAATTATTCCTCAGCTCTGGAAAGGTTTCTAACAGAAATTTTGAGCGCCACAGTTAACCTGCACTCACATCAAATCCTGAGACACTTTCACTGAAGTGGAAAGTAAGATAATGAGAATCCCTATCAAATGATTAAAACAGAACATCGCTGAAATATTGATACAGGTAGAGTCTCTAACGTAATGTATAGATTATGATTGTTTACTATATTGATCACTAACATAGACAGGTAAAGAGAAAAGAGATTTCCAGTTATGAATGTTGCAAACATTTTTTAAATGTCTATAATGTGTCAGAAATGTTGAGTCCTTCAGCTACAAACAATTATACTGTGCTTTCAAAGTTTTTCCAAAAACCAGGGAGACAGGTCTGTGAACAGAACACCAGCACATGCTGCAAAGGCAGGCAGAGATTTCACAACTTGCCTCGGAAATGGAAAGACGTCTGTGAACCATAGAAAGCTAAAGGCCATTGAAAGTCTCATGCTGACATGCTAAGAGTGTGAATTTTTATCCTGAAGGTTATGTGAAGCCAACCAAGGATTTTGAACAAGAGGAACCTCTTAATCAGATGTGAACTTCAGTATAATTATCCTGATTGGGGACTACAGAAGTGAAGACTGTGAGTTAGAGTGATAAAGTTTAATCTGTAAATTAGGTGCAGTAAGAAATTAGCAATGATAACTGCTGATAAAATAGGACAATTGTAATAATCCATGATAATAAAATGTAATATCTTTCTTTCCCAGAAAGGGTTACTTGAACACAAGCACTGCAATATTGCCACAGTCAATCAGATAACCAAAACAGCTACTGAGCGACTAACTGGTGAGTAGTGTATACAGCGTAGATACACTGGACAAAGGGGATGATTTACACCTGGAGTAGAACTGAGCTGAACAGTGTGAGCCTTATTACATTTCTCAAAATGACACAATTAAAAACTAACTTGCCAATTGCTTACTTCTGGAATTTTCTTTCTTTCTTTTTTTTTTTTTTTTTTTTTTTGTGTGTGTGTGTGGTAGTTGGGATTGAACCCAGAGGCATCCTACTTTCAAGCTACACCCCCAACACTATTTTATTTCTTATTTGGAAACAGGATGTTGCAAGGTTTATGGGAGTCTCACTACTTGCTGAGGTTGTCCTCGAACCTACAATCCTCGTGTCTCAGCCTCCTAAGTAATGGGATTATTTCAGGAGTGTGCCACCACTCCCAGCTGGAATTTTCCATTTAATCCTTTTGGGCCACAGATGATCACATGGAACTGTAGAAAGCAAAACGGCAGATAAGATGGGACTGCTGTACTTCCTGCCAAAGGAGCACATAGGAGTTTTTGGTGAAGATGGGTAGCATTCAAAGAGAGGATTGTCAAACAGCCACGGAACCCAGGGAACACTAATATTGAAAGGACAGACAGGAGAGAAACGGCTGAGAAACAGCTATGAAGAAATAACAAAAGAAATCAGAAGGGAACCAAAAGGAAATATTGTCAAAAGAAAACTCTCTTTAATTGGCTTCCAAGAAGAAAGCACTATTTAATTAACAATGACAAACCTTGTAGCATTTTTAAAACTCCACACACAAAAAACCTTCTCTAAGATTACTGAACATAGCACGGAGATAGAGTTTTATATGCTTTAGTTATATTTGTTGCCTCAGAGGTTTTTTCAAAGTATGTCCTTTTTCCCTCTAGATAGTGCAGATGAATTTGTCCCATGGGTCTCATTAGGATAAATACCAAGATGAAGAAGAAGAATGCCCCAGAGAGCATGAGGGCCAGGCAATGTTGGCACATACTCCTCCAGTTACACTATCAACCATCCTTTCATGTAGGAAGAATGGGTTTTAGAGACAGGATAAAATGCCTGATACTCATTTCCCTGGCTTTTCCTAACCTAGGGATACAAATATAACTCAACTACAGCCAATAAATATAAAGTGATAGGAGGTGTTTTGTGTCAAAGGTGTTCTACTATAAAGAAAAAGCAGATTCAAGTATGAGGGACCCTCTATTGTAATTCATTCCTCCACTGTTAATCCTGCCCTTTTTCCTAACTTTAAAGTCAATTTCATGAGGATGTGATGCAGAGATACACTGCAGCCACCTTGTGAACATAAAAATAGACATCCTTGACATATTAAAGATTTCAGATGCTAGATGTGGTAGCACTTGGGAGGCTGAGACAGGAGGATCAGAGCTTTGAAGTCAATCTCAGCAACTTAGAGAGACTCTCAGAAACCTAGTGAGATCCTGTTTCAAAACAAAAATTAAAAAGGTCTTCAGGTGTAGCTCAGAGGTAAAATTCCCCTGGGTTCAATCTCCAGTACTATATATGTGTGTGTGTGTGTGTGTGTGTGTGTGTGTGTGTGTGTGTGTGTGTGTCAGAGTATATAGACTGAAGGAAATTTAATCCAATGTAACTGTACTGAATGTCAAAAACAAACTTAGACACACTAACCTTTGGACTTCATATTGCATGAGAAAATAATGAAGCCACAGCACTTAAGTCCATTTTGATCAGGTGTCATACTACTTGCAGTGAGAAACATCTGCTAAGCCTACATACTCAAGGTAGCAGCTACTAACCCTACATACTCAAGGGCCTTGGTTATACCATTTAAACATAAAAGGAGTAAACTCACTTGCTCTGGACAGGAACAGCACAGTGCTACTTCTGAAGGAAAAAAAAAGTCAGACTATACAAAGGATCTAATCAATATGATAATTTCATAGATTTTTCTATTTCAATAATGCATAGCTTGACAAAGGCAGATGTAGCTCGCAGTCTGGAGTATCTATCTTGCTCATTAAAAGTTTAAGATTAGTGGTTTAAGATTAATGGAAAAAGTTGTACTGACATTCAACAAATTACTAGGTTGTCCATCTATCTGTTGAGCTCCCATAGGATGCAGGTGGGGGGAAGCTCTGTGCCAGGAGAAGAGACTGCAATACACAAACAATGTCCCCACCATGCCTCAAGCCTTGAAGCTTGGGGCCAAGTTATTTTGAGGTTTGGATTCTTTTAATATTTTTTTAATTTCCAGAAGCAGGTCCTTGCAATTATTAACAGTACAAATTTCTATAATCATGCCCTTATACGTGACAGCAAATCAAACTATTAGGCCAGAATTAAAATGAACATAGAAATAAATCAAGTAGATTGGCAGGTGCATCCAGGTAAATAATGCATAAAACAAAGAGATTTTCCTTCATCTTTGCACACTATTAGATGCTTTCAGAGGAATGGCTGGAGTCTGAAGTTTCCTAGGAACATTGCTTATTCTTACTAAACCATCTTCTTTATTTTTAACTCTTAACAAAATTACAAGGTTGGCACTGAAAGAATTGGTGAGTGCAACTAATATTGTCCTATCATGTTAGAGTCAGAAAACAAAACATTTTCATAAAAGACATAAGTTAGCCTGAGTATATTTTGGTTTTGTTTTTCTGATGTTAAAGATCTGGATTTAACCAAAATATAATCTTGTGAAGATTGAAGTCAACTTTCTCCAACAACTAGAATGGCTCCCTACTGATACTACATAAAACAGAATCCCCCAAGTGTGCTCTAAGATCACAGAAGTACCTCTCTTGCTTTTTGTTGGCCCCAACATGATTTGTCAGAATTACTCAGCAAGTATTGTGTGCCTAAAACCTTCCCAATGACTTTAATTAAGTTATCGATGCTCTTCCTGTTTGAAGAACACGTCAATTACATTGAAATGTTCTATTTGTTATTTGAATGATCTGTTTCTAGATATTACAACAGATACCACTAAAATCCATTAGATCATTGAGAAATACTTTGAAGAATTATATAATATGTTGGAAAACCTAGAAGTAATATACATAAATCTAGACACGTATGACCAACAAAAATTGAAACAAGAGTATGTTTAAAAAACTAAATAGATGAGCCAGGCATGGTGGTACACACCTGTAATCCCAGTATTTGGGAAGCTGAGACAAGGAGATTGCAGATTTGAGGCCAGTCTCAGCAACTTAGTGAGACGCTCAACAACCTAAAAAGACCCTGTTTAAAAAAGGGCTGGAGTATATAGTTCAAAGGTTGAATGCCCTGGGTTCAATCCCCAGTCAGTGTGTGTGTACACACACACACACACACACACACACACACACACACACGTAGATAAATAACAATGAATAACAACAAGATTGAAGCAATAATAAAGGGTCCTCAAACAAAAAAAAATCCTAAAATCAGATGAATTCACAACTGGAATTTATCATACTTTTAAAGAAAAACTAATACCAATGCTCATCAAATTCCTCCATAAAATAGAAGGGAAAGAAACCCTTCCAAACTCATTCTACAAAGCCAAAAGTAGCCTCTACAAAAGCCTGATAAGGGTATGACAAGAACAACAAAAAAACTATTGTACAATATCCTTGATGAACATAGATGAAGAAATTCTTAGTAAAATACTTGCAAAGCAAATTTAACAGCACATTAAAAAAAAATCAAACCCAATGATCAAGGATGGTTTCATTCTAGAGTGCAAAGGAGGTTCAACATGTGCAAATCAGTGAATGTAAAACAGCACACAAATAGAATCAAAGACAAAAACCACATGATCATCTCAATGGATGTAGAAAATGTCTCTGATAAAATAAAGAATCCTTCATGATAAAAGTCCTAAATAAATTAGGTATAGAATGACTACATCTCATCATAATAAAGGCTTTGTATGACAAATCTATAGCCAATGTCATACTAAATGGGAAAAAAATGGAAACACTTCCTTTAAAATCAGGAACAAGATAAGGTTGCCCACTCTCACCACTCTTATTTAATATAGTATTTTAAATTTTAGTGGAAGCAATCAGACAAAAGAAAGAAGTAAGAGTGATGCAAATATGAAAGAAGGAAGTCAAATTAGCCCTGTATCCAAATTATATCATTTTATACATAGAAAATCCTAAAGATTCCACCAATAGACTAGTAGAATGGACAAAATTTTCAAAAAGCAGCAGGATACAATCCCAGGGGCATTCTACCATTGAGCACCACTCTCAGCCTTTTTTTATTGTCTTTTTGATATAGGGTCTTGCAAAGGTATCATGAGCTGGCCCTGATTACAGGTAGGCACAACTATCCCCAGCTTCATTAGCTTCTCTATACACTAATAATAAAATCAGTGAGAAAGAAACCAGGAAAATAATCAGATTCAAGTATCCACAAAAATGAATAAATAAAATACTTAGGACTAAACCTAACCAAAGAAATAAAAGACTTGTATAATAAAATTTATAAGACACTGAAGAAATTGAAGAAGACACTATAATCCCAGTACTTGGGAGGCTGAGACAGGAGGATCATAGTTTCAAGGACAACCTCGGCAAGTAGTGAGACTGTTATCAACCTAGCAAGACCCAGTTTCAAAGTAGAAATAAAAATATAGGGTTGGGGGGGGGGTATAGCTCAGAGGTAGAATGTTCCTGGGTTCAATCCCCAGTACCACACACACACACACACACTCTCTCTCTCTCTCTCTCTCTCTCTCTCTCTCTCTCAAAAAGTTGAACAAAAGATGTAATGCAATCAATAAATAGGCAAAAGTTTTGAACAGATACTTCTCAAAATAAGTACAAGTCTGGGGATGCAGGCCAATGGTAGGAGGGTGGCCTAAGGAGCACAAAGCCCTGAGTTCCATCTTCATTGCTGAAAAAAAATAAAAGTACAAATGGCCAATTTATATGTGAAAAAAAGCTTAACATCTTTACCCATGAGAGGAATGCAAATAAAAATTTCATTGGGGTTCCATCTCAACCAGTGAGGTAATTAAGGGTAAATATAGTCATAAGGATAAGGGTCTCACCCTACGTGACTGTGTCTTTATAAGAAGAGAAAGAGACGCCAGTGCTTGCTCACTCTCTGCACATGCACACGGAGGACAGGGCAGGTGAGGACAATGCAAGAAGGCAGCCCTCTAAGAGCTGGGAAGAAACACATCCCCCCCTCCCTGTGGCACCTTGACCCTGGACTTTCAGTCTCTATAAATATGACCAAAATGTTTATTGTTCCAACCACTCAGTTTGTGTTTTCTTGTTATATGATCCAAGCAAACAAAGAGGGGGCAAAAGCCAGAAAGCATGGGCAAATCCCTAGCTTTAGAAAAAAGGAAATAGAAAGCCAAAGAGAAGCCACAAAGTGAGATGAACAATGAAGAAAAAGGCAAAGTTCCCTGACATCGCACCTTGGCTTAGTGCTAACCCAGTGTGAGTGACAGATGAATCAATAGTCCTCTCCTTGGGTTGAAAGGTGCAGTGTAGGTAAATCATAGATATTTAGAGCCCTCTATATTTCAAATCAGTGTGCTATTTTGAAATGAATTTGATAGTACCTAGGTAATAAAAAATTGCAAAGGCACTTTATTTTTCACCCAAACATCTGGACCAAACTCTAAAAGTGTGGGCATCAAGTCCTAAATTCCTAAATGGAACTAATTACTGGTAATAGAACTAATTTCACTTGAGAGGGAAGTTCCCAAATATCCTTTTCACTCTCCAGTGCCATGGATTTATAGCTCATGAGAATTGGAAGCAATCTATGAGGTCAGCTCAACCCTCTCATTTCATGCAATTATGCAGTTGATTTCACCTTACCAAAAATAATTTTAATGCAATTAGTAACATACTTATTTGAGATTGCTATTAAGAAAATAGTACAATACACTTAGAAGGGTAGACTTTCTTGTTTTAAAATGATTGATTTCTAATTATTCCTATCCGATAGAAACTAGAACCCCCAAAGTTATGGTTAATCCAACCTTCATTCGTCAATTCCTATACAGACCAAGTTTATTATAATGCCGTCTGCATTGGCTTTATTATTTTGTTGTTCTCTCATTCATGAACTAAATAAATCTTTGGTATATGTTTAAAAATAAAATAAAATGATTGCTTTCTAATCTATCAACTTCTCTTCATTCACAATTACTTTTCAACTTACAGGTAAATTTTTAAATTATTTAATCACCAGTCCAGTGAACAATACAGATATATGCTGGCATAGACAGACTCATATATAGAGATGATAGATAGATAGATAGATAGATAGATAGATAGATAGATAGATAGATAGATAGATAGATCCAGGTTAAAAAAAAAAAATCTGTAAGCCAATTCAAGAATGTCCAAACTACAGGGGAGATGCTTTTCTTTCCTTCACCAGTCTCTCCTTGTACTAACCACTCAAAAGGTACTGAGAAGCCGGACATGGTGGCGCATGCTTGTAATCCCAGCATTCGGGAGGCTGAGACCAGAGGATCCGGGTTCGCGGCCAGCCTCAGCTACCTAGTGAGGCACTCCGCAACTTAGTGAGACCCTGTTTCCAAATAAAGAATAAAAAATAGGGCTGGGGGTGTCGCTTGGAGGTAGAATGCCCCTGAGTTCAATCCCCAGTACCGAAAAAAAAAAAAAAAAGATACTGAGAATACCCTAACGGATGGTTCCTGCCTTCAACTTGCCTTGCAACTATCCCACCAAGTATGCTGCAGTGATGTGGCTCTTTAAATCTGTTTCCTCTAAAAGCTAACCTGTATTGGAAGAAATATAACTCACCCCTGAGAATTTTTTCCAGGGAACTAATGACAATTCTATACTCAGTATTGTTTTTTGTTTGTTTTCTAATAAAAAAAGAATTAGCATTACCTCTACTAAATATTGCTGAATTAACAGGCTTCCTGAATCCATTCACTAGTGCTGACTAATATATATCAATAGACTACATTAAAGTCATTGCAGCCTGAAAGATTATAAATGTGCACTACTGATCTGATCTATTGTTATTCGGTCTTATGCACCAAGATGTGTTATGGAAGCTTGTGTGTTCATTCTCTATCTTTGCAAACATGTACATGTGTTATAGATAGTATCTTGAAACAAATCAAAATTTTTTTCCGCTATCCATCCAGGGTCACATACAGCCTCAAGGAGAACTGGGATTTTTTGAGCAAGAATACACTTGCAATGAGTTAATTACAGATTTTTACTTATAACGTAGTACCTGAAGGCACAAAGGCAAGTTATACTTTTGAACAAAGAGACTTTGCTGAAAGGAAAAACAGTTTCTAAATGACAAATGTCCTCCTATCAATCAAGAGTCTAGAATATAGAGTGAACCAGAAACCCCACTTCCCATTGGCTGGGTGAGTGAGAACCTGCCATGGTTCCCCCCAGTACCAACACAGAAAGTGACTCCAGACAGAATAGATATGGTGGTGTGGCATCTTGAGGCAGGGAGGGGACCTGAGAAGGCATTCTCCAGTCCCTGGGGGACTGAAACTGGTGTGAAAGGGAGTGCAAACTTCCCACTTATCCCTCCCCATGTAAAACTCAGAAGGAAGGTGAAAGCTAGCTGTGTGCTCAACAAGAGACCTCGTCCATGATGAGGGCATTGAGAACTAAGAAGCACCTGCAATTTGCACCTGATTGCAAGCCAATGATTAGATTGCCACTGTTCCATAATCACTTGTTGGAGCCTTGTTAGTCACCAGCTTTGAGGTCACTTCAGTCTGCCTTGAGAGGGGCACAAACTGCCCACTCAAGTGGAGATTTCTGCATGCAGACAAATCTCCAAGGACCAAAAGAGACCAATAAGCAAAGATTTTGACAACTTTCTTATTTCCCAGAATTTTACCCTTTCACTCTCTGATTCATCCATAACTATTTTTGATGTTTTTCCCTGACTTGGCCCATGACTGCTTTGCTGTCTTCTGTGATTACAATGTTTTGGTTAGAACTCTTAAAAAATGTAAGATGCTAGTGGAAGAACAGGTAGGAGAGATATTCTGATATCTCTCTCCTCCCCAGCTCCCTCTGCTTTCTTGTTTCTCTAATAATAATAATTTTCTATCATGCAAGATAGAAAATTTTCCATCATGCAAAAGACTTCTAATCAGTCAATCAACATCGACACCATACACTACAGATGCTGGAAGAGGATGCCTAACTACTGGGGCAGAGATGAAGGATGGATTATGAGTCACTGCCACAGCAGTAGCCTGACCATCAGTATCTACTGTGCTGTTTCTCCGAGCCCCGGTCCCACAGGGAAGCATGAAGAAGATCATGTGTGTTTATAACATGTTATAAATTATGACTGCATAACCCTAAGGAAGTCACCTCTTTCAAGAGCACTAAACACACCTCCTCCAGATTCTGGAGGGAGTCAATACCTCTATCTTCCAAGACTGGTATACAAAGTCCCTAGAAAAGATACTCCAGAGCAAAGAGATAGACAGACGCCTTGCTCACAAGGCATTCAGAAATGTGAAAATCCCATTGTAAATTATCTCCCAACAGCATGAAATGAAATACTAGTTGAATGCTTCAGTGAAGGTCGATCAGACCAGGAACCACGGACCCAGCAGCAGAGTTGTGAGAGCAGACACAAGGACCTGGTTTCAGTACCTAGAGCAATCACCATGCGTTGCCCATGCCCTGAGAACAGAACATAAGGTACAGCCTGCTCACTGGTGAGCTCAGAAACCTATGTACCCAGACAAGCAGACGGGACAGGTTCTGTGGAGGAGAGCGCTCATTGTCACAAATGCTGTGGGGATATCTATGACTTTTTCTTTCTTTCATTTTTTTCTTCTTTCTTTCTTTCTTTCCTCCTTTTTTTCCTTTTCTTTTGTTCTAGGTATTTAATCCAGGAGCATTCTACCTCTGAGCTACACTACACCCCTACTTTATTTTTATTTTGAAACAGGGTCTCACTAGCAACCTGTGAATCTCTTGACTCAGCCTTCCAAGTAGTGGGAGTACTCCACCATGCCTGGCTAGGATATCTGTGATTTCCATGTACCTTGATACCATCTGGACAAGGAGGATGGAAAGACAGGCACTACAAGAGAAGGAAGAAACTCACTTAGCCAGGAATTATACTCTGAATCCTATTAGTATTATTTACTCAAGTAATATTGAGTTAATCTGAAAGAAATTCTCTTCGGTGGGAGAAGAGCCAGGTTACTTTTAATTTGCATGTTTAATTCTACTACTGGACAGCTCTCCTCTTAAGGTTCAGTAAGAATTAAGACTCCTGAGAAAAATGAGATACTTTATAGGGAGACTTTGACTATTTTGTGCCTGACTGGTAGTGTGCAAAATTTGACCCAACACATATATATTGTTTGTACTTCATTATCAAGCATTCCACAATGACAGGATAGTCTTATCCCAGTATGAAGGTTCTTCCATTTTTGTTTTTTGCTTTTTTTTTGGTGCCATGGATTAGATGCAAGGCCTCCAACATGTTACACAAGTGCTTTACCACCATCATTAAATTTTTAAATGATATTTTAAGACATCTAAAAATTACTTTAAATGGCATTTTTATGAGATCCAAAAGTATTATAGACGATAAAAAAGGCAAAAAGTGGATTCTTTGAAGAGTTTAGTTGAATTCATGGATGATTACACAAATGGACTAAGGGAAGTTAGAAATTTCTTAAACTACAACCATAACCTTTCGAAGTTAATGTCACAGAACACAAACATTTCCTTTCGCAAAATGTGCCTTGCAACCACTGTCAGGAGCAAAATCATAGCTTGGCAGACCATTAATCCGATCACATCTTCTAGTCTTCTCCTTGAATTCTAATATCTAACCGTTTAATAGCCATGTGACTCTTCTCTGACCTTTCTGTAAAGTTTCGCCTTTCCTTATTTGAAGCTAGCACCTCTGACTTTGCAGTAAATGTACAATTTTAAAAAGAACATTGCTTTAGGGTTTCTATGTGCAGCCTCTGTATTGGTTCGTGTATATTGGTGCCAGCTGGTGTAATGTAAAGAATCCTGGCATAGAAATTCAATGACCTGAGGCTAAATCCTGATTCTGCCACTTTCTGACTTTGTGATTTTAGACAAATGAAAAACTTCCATATCGTTCAACTTTCTCATCCTCAAATTTGATAATTTATTAATAAATCCCATCTCATATTAGCCTCAATTATTCGAACTCACAGAATGATTTGTGTAAAGTTATTATTTACGCAAATATAAATTTCTATCCTACCAAAGCTCAGGAAATTCAAGTAAGAATCAATAAATGGCAGGGCTTTACAAAAAAAGTTTCTGTTAATTGAAGGAGATTATCAAGAGTCTAATGAGAGAGCCTACAGAATGGGAAATCTTTGCCAGTTACTCCTGTGACAGAGGACTAATATCTAGAATATACAAAGTACTTAAAAGACAACACTAAAAAACAAATAACTCAATCAAAAAATAGGCAATTGAACTAAATGGATATTTCACAAGAAAAGAAATACAAATGGCCAATAAATATATTTTTTAAATGTTCAACATCATTAGCAATCAGATAGATGCAAATCAAAACTACACCTAGATTCCATCCAAACCCAGTCAGAATGGCAATCATCAAGAAGTCAAACAAAAACAAAGGCTAGTGAGGATGTGGGGAAATGCTTATATACTGTTAGTGGAATTGCCAATTAGTTCATACGCTATGGAGATCAGTGTAGAAATTCCTCAAAAAACTAGGAATGAATCCACCATATGATCCAACTATACCACTCTGGGTATCTTCCCAAAGGGATTAAAATCAGAATATTATAGTAATACATGCATATTCATATTTATAGCAGCACCATTCATAGTCGCCAAATTATGGAACCAATCTTGGTGTCCATCAACAGATGAATGGATTGAAAAATTATGAGATATGTACACTATAGAATTCTACTCAACAATAAAGAATAATAAAATTATGTCATTTTCAGGAAGATGTATGGACCTGGAGAACATTATGGTAAATGAAATTAGCCAATCATGGAAAGTGGTCATATGTTTTTTTCTCATATGCAGAAGCTAGGGAGTAGTTGGGATACCAGAGGGACTTTAGATAACGGAGGAGAAACCCAGCAGAGCAAGGGAGGTGGTCTAGGGGAAGGTGGGGGTGGGGAGAGAGAATTAATAAAGAAAACATTTCCATTGACTTTATGTACATATGTGAGAACACCAATGTCAATCTCAATTTCATGTATGGCGAAGGGGGCAGGTGTACAGAGGGACCTGGGGGCAAGCCCACCAAGCGTGGTTCATTATGAACCACATTGTGATGTAAGACTATGATGCACTAATAAAAGCATTTTAAAATAAACTTTTATGTAAGAGTATAATAAGTAAATAAATTTCTACCTTTATTTCTCTGTGAGAAAGAATTAGATTATTTATCAGGGTCACAATGACAAGAGAAATTCTATTCCCTAAATAAGCAGTCTTATTTATCTGTAGGTTATATGGCTCTTTATTTATGTAAAACTGTGAAGGATCGTTTGAGGTTTGAAGAAGAAAGGTAAAATTGATCAATCTGGAAGTCAAAGAAATGAAATAAAAAGAAGTGGCAATTGTCTGACATACTACAATAAGAGGAACTTTTGGAGCTTCTTCCAAAAGTTTAAGAGAAAAGCACTAGGGAATTCAAGGGTAAAAAACAGAAAAGAAGGAGGAGCCCAACAAGATGGCCAAAATCTAGGCTGTTCGTGGTAAGGTATCCAGAGGAAATGGCCAAGCAACTTTATTGGGTAGGTGTCTTCTATTCAGCTTCAGCTTATTTGTTACATGATGCTCTGGTAATGCTTCATCCATCAAAGTCTTAATTTCATTAAAAAACACTATAGAAAAGTCGGGCGTGGTGGCGCACGCTTGTAATCCCAGCATTCGGGAGGCTGAGACCGGAGGATCCAGGTTCGCGGCCAGCCTCAGCTACCTAGTGAGGCACTCCACAACTTAGTGAGACTCGGTTTCAAAATAAAGAATAAAAAATAGGGCTGGGGGTATAGCTCAGAGGTAGAACGCCCCTGAATTCAATCCCCAGTAGCGCAAAAAGGAAAAAAAAAAAAAAAAAAAAAAAAAAAACACTATAGAAGATAGACATGGTGGTGTATGCCCATAATCCCACCAACTTGAGAAGTTGAAACAGAAATATCACAAGTTTGAGGCCAGCCTGGACAACTTGGCCAAGACTTTGCCCCAAAATAAAAAATGAAAAGTGCTGAAGGTGTGGTGGATCATTGGTGGAGTATCCCTGAGTTCAATCGTTCAATCCCCAGTACCACAAAAAAAAAAAAAATCCCTACAGACTCTTCTGTGGTGTGTGTGTGTGTGTGTGTGTGTGTGATCATTCATTCAGATGAGGGAAGAATCTGTAACAAGAGTCAATAGTGGATGGTGGTCACTGTTGGACTTGCTAAGCAGCAATAGGTAGGACCTCAGGCAAAGGGGACGCATGGCCAGTGGTAACGAGGGAAAAGTAACACTTCAAAGTTCCTAAGACTTTTCCTGGAGATCCTGGGTTTCTGCCTTTTGTAGGATGAAAGTAAAGTCATTTTATGTAAATCAAAAAGATAAAGTGACTTGGAAGATGCTGGCAGTTAATACCTGATTTTCATGAATATGACCACAAAACAGCATGAAAATACCTTAGAAAATGTGGGGAAAAATATACCAGCAGCTATATGCTATACCATCATTTTAATGTATAGCCTCCCACTAAGTTCCTATTTATAAAACTCAATTTTATAGATGCCCAAATTTACATAATTATTATATACAAATGATTCCCCCCAAGGACTCATCTCACCAAAAATTGAAAGTTGTTGAGTCCTCAAACATTGAAACATTATCATGAATTTTTTAAACTTTCTTCGTGGAAAATGCTGAAGCCTAGAAAAAGAATACATATTAGCTAATTTTCATTCTTGGTCTACTGTTTCATTTTATTTTGTGGAGTAATCACCTACTGAAAGAGGATGAAGCTGTGCTGCTGAGATGCAGGATTTACTCGATACCTTTGAGAGAATGGCCAGCTAATCAAGCATTCCAATGACCATGCTTGATGAGTCTTGAGTTTATTCTTTCTTGACTGTTGCTATAGTAACTAAGAAAGACGAAGTGAACTATAAACAAAATCACTGAAACTTCCTTGCTAAACCTTTCTTAAACTTTCTGTTTGTAATATGTACCCAAGCTTACCTTAAACCTTTTCAGGGGCCAGGGGTGTGGCTCGGTGTGTAGCACTTGCCTGGCCTGAGCGAGACCTTGGGACTGAACCCCAGCACATTCTCCTTTTTTCGCCCTAATTAGCACCATGTATCTTCAGGAACACATCAAATTCTGGTTTTTGTGAATAGTGCTGTCATGAGCATGGGAATGTAAATATCTATTCAAGGTCCTAATTACAATTCTTTCAGATAGATGCCCAGAAGTGGTATTACTGGATTATAAGGTAATTCTATTTTTGCTTTTTTGAGGAAACCTCATACTGTTTTCCATAGTTGCAGCACCATTGTACATTCCTAGGAACTCTGTGCAAGGGTTCCAGTTTCTCTACATCTCCATTGACACTTGTTATATCTTCTTTTTTATCATAGACATCTAGAAAGTATGCAGTGATAGCTTATTGTGGTTGAAACTTGAATTTCTCTTACAAATAGTGGTGCTGAGCATCTTTTTCATAGATTTGTTGGCTATTTGTGTATCTTCTTTAGAGAAATGACTATCAGAGCACTATGCCTTTTTTTAATGGAGTTGTTTGGTTTTTGCTATTGAGTTGAAGGAGTTTTTGTAAGTATTGGATATTAACCACTTATCAGACAGATGGTTTGCAAATATTTTTTCCATTCCACAGAGGACATGTTCACTCTATTGTTTCTTTTTCCTTGTGAAGTATTCAAGACCAGATGCAATACCTGGATATGTAAACAAATGCTAAGACTAAAAAAGAACTACTAAGAAATATGTGTTAATTAAAATGGTGACTGGATGTTTGTGGTTTCTAGCAGAAAACCAAATAGGAGCTGGGCATGGTGGCGCACACTTGTAATCCCAGCATTCGGGAGGCTGAGACTGGAGGATCCGGGTTCGCGGCCAGCCTCAGCTACCTAGTGAGGCACTCTGCAACTTAGTGAGACTCGGTTTCAAAAATAAAGAATAAAAAATGGGGCTGGGGGTGTAGCTCGGAGGTAGAATGCCCCTGAGTTCAATCCCCAGTACCGAAAAAAAAAAAAAAGAATAAAAAATAGGGCTGGGGGTATAGCTCGGAGGTAGAATGCCCCTGAGTTCAATCCCCAGTACAAAAAAAAAAAAAAAAAAAAAAAAAAAAAAAAAAAAAAAAAAAAAAAAAAAAAAAAAAAACCAAATAGGATAGTAGCTTTCTGGCTCCCAGATAGTCACATGGAATTTATGGCTCACCATCCTACTACCCTTAATACAGACCTAACCAACCCAAAAGCACTCTCTGGTAACTATTTTGAGTGGTTGACAATTATATTTTGAAGCAACTTATATCAAAAGTACTAGATGTAATTTAGTGACCATGTGTCATATGTTATTTACTCTAGACTCAGAAATCATTGCTGAATATCTCACGTAGATAAGGATAATTGGGATTTTTTATTTTCTACTATGATATAATACTTTCTGGATTTTTTTCCCCATGTCGGCCTTTACTTCCCCCTTTTTAAATGTCTTAAATAACTGAGAGATATCTCACTAAAAACTACAAAGAAAATTAAAAAATAATACTGCACACTAATTGATAAAGGAACCTAGAAAAGGTAGTGGTTCCTAGATAATATCTATTATATTTGAATGAACATAAGCATAACAAAAGAAACAAAGGTCCTTCCTTACACCATGTAAAAATGTGTAAGAAAAGAATTAAGTTGTCAGATGCCTATTTTTCCTAACACTATAAACTAATGATGTTTTATTAATTAATGGTCTTACTAAAGCGTAAATTATAGACAATGTAACCTAAACCAGACAGTCTCAGTGGAAAGGAGTGATTGGAGTCACAAGTCAAAAGTTGATAGTTGCTGAAATTGATTCTGAAAGGCCTGTTGAAATGATCTTAGGGCTATCAGTAACTTCTTCTGGCTTCATTTCTCCACCTCATGGGTGTAGATGGATTCTTAGAAATAACCAGAAAACAATCAGAATCAAGCCTATTAAAGTGAGTGAAAAGATGGGTAAAAATCATTTTGGGGTTGTAAACATATAGCAACTAGGATAAATCTATGTTCAGTTCATAAACTCTTTCTAAAGAGCTGTTTCTGGTTTTGTTTTCACTTTTCAAGAGAGGGTCTCACTGTGTTGCCCAGGCCAGCCTCAAACTCTCAATCCTCCTGCCTCGGTCTTCCAAGTAGCTTAGATTATAGGTATGTGCCACCACATCTAATTCAAAAATCAATTTCTTTTTTTATACTTTTTAAATTTATTTTAATGTGCTTTTATTGGTGCATTATCATTTCACATCATAATGTAAATCATATTGACATTGATATACCTGCACACAGCACTTGGTGCCCCCCCTCTCCTCTCCTCCCCATCTCCTCCCTTCCTAGAGGACTGAGACTAACGCTAGGTTTTTCACATATGTACACACAGTTGATGTTAGTATTTCCAATAATGAATCTCAGTCTTCCCCCTCCCCTTCCCTTAGAACACTTCCCTGGCTCCACTGAGGTTTCTCCTCTGTTATCTGGAGTCCCTTTGGACTAGCTTGTGCATATTAAAGAAAACATATGTCCCTTCACTTTCTGTGACTGGCTAATTTCACTTAACATAATATTCTCCAGGTCCTTCCATTTTCTTGCAAGTGACATTATTTTTTTCTTCTTTATTGGTGAGTAGAATCCCATTGTGTTGAAAATCAATTTCTAAATAAGTATTCCTCAAATATTCTGAGCAATGGCTGCTTCATTGGCAAACATGTAATATTTAGCTCAAAAAGGAGATGCTCAGGGTGGATGCTTGGAGTCTGATATTGTGTGTGTATCTACTGGGAAATGAACCCAGAGCCATTCTATCTCTGAGCTACATCCCCAGCCCTTTTTCAAAATTTCTGTTTGTTTTGAAACAGGGTCTCAATAGGTTGCTGTGAGTCTAGCTACGTTGCTGAGGGTGTCCTCAAATCTGCAATCCTCTGTGCATATGACTGACACTTTATTTTAATACTTCTAAAACTACTTTATTTTTAAAGTATTTGTCAGTCATATTTGTGTTGATATAGTTTTTATGTCACCCAAACTATGTCCTCACTGCTTTTATATTTTTATTCCCTTTAGTTTTTCTTCCTTATTTCTCTCTTCTATTTTTCCTTCTTTCTTTTGTTTTCCCTTCTTTCTCCCTCCATCATTTTCACCCATTACCTGCATCGATATTTTTTCTCTCTCTCCTAAAATATCCTAAAATGGCCTCCTCACAAAAACTTCACTGGGCTGCCTTTGTTTACCCTGTCATTTAGACAGCCACAACACTCTATTTCCTTAGTCTATTTTATTTCTTTTCAAAAGTCTATCTGTCTGATGTTGAAGTCAATATTTATGTGTTTATTCGTTTATTGTACTTCTTCCCCCTGGAAGCATATAAACTCCGTGCAAAACAGAAACTTAGTTTCTTGTCCACTGGCACTCAGGCAAGAATCTGGTACGTACTGTGTGCCTAAAGAATATCTGATGAATAACTGCTTAAAATTTGTGTTAGGAAAATAAATTAGCAGCTTAATACTTAAAATGAAAATTAAATGAAACCATAAGTCAAAACATTCCGCTTTTTTTTTTTTTTTTTTTTTTTTTTTTTTGCGTACTGGGGATTGAACTCAGGGGCATTCTACCTCCGAGCTACACCCCCAGCCCTATTTTTTTTTAATTCTTTATTTTGAAACAGGGTCTAACTAGGTTGCGGAGTGCCTTACTAGGTAGCTGAGGCTGGCTACAAACCCGGATCCTCCGGTCTCAGCCTCCCAAATGCTGGGATTAGAAGTGTGCACCACCACACCCGGCTAACATTCCACATTTTTCAGAGTCATGTTTATATATCTCAATTTTAAAATTTTTCCTTCACTAAAATGATAGCCAAGGTAATTATTACCAACATTTTATTGAATATGAAATAAATATGTCTGCAAGCCTAAAGATTATGTTAAATTGAATTCCTTGAAATGTCTCATTTTCCTCAGGAAAATAGTTTCAATTTAAGGAAAACTACTGGCCACTCACTGAAGAGATGTACATTTTGGGTTGAGTAATTCAGTCTTATTCAACGATGTCTATTTCCACGGGTTGGCACCTTTGAACATAAAACTGAACATAATCTCTCTTCTAGAGGTATTTTCCTAAGTGCATTTTACCAAAGAGTATATACCATATCAGACACTGCAAAAGCTAAAGGTGAAACTTTTAAAGTAATTACCAGGCTATATTGGTTTCCCTTGAATGCATCCTGGTTTAAAAAATGACTTAGATGGAAATGATCCAGACAGGTAGCTATCCAAGGTATTTTCTTGGGTTTCAAAGAATATGTTAGCCTAAAAAAAAAAAAAAAAAAAAAAAACTGTCAAATCAGTTGCTCTTCACCTTTTGGGGTTGAGGATATCTTATTAATATGATAAAGGCCAGGTAGCGCCTCCTTTTTAAAAAATAATAAATGTACACAGACCAAAAACCCTTACACATAATTTTGAGGGTACTATGGATCTCTGTAATCCCCTGAAATCCAGGGGCACCTTGTCAAAGCCTCTCATTAATAAAGCAGTGATTATATTTAAACCTTCAGGGTCTACTGGGTAATTTATTTTACAAACTTTTCTTCCAGGAAGGCAGGAAATTAAATTGTTCATAGACGTGATTCATAGAAATGCAGCATTTCAGCTCTCTTGAATTAGGTTAAGAATCCAAGCAAAAGATTGAAAACTAGGGAGAGTGGCTCCATTATAATATTATTTTGTGCCTTAATTTTTATTTAGAAACCTAGCTAGGCACCATCGGTTGAAGCTAAATTCTTGCCAATTAAAGATTTTTAAAAAAATTAACTGAAGAGGAATAAATGAAACAGTCTTACCTCAGTGTTGAGAAGAGCAGTCCTTCCAGTGGTCTAGCTGGTGAGCAATGAACAGGACTTAGGATCACAGGACATTTCATATACCAATATCTGATTAGTAGAATGAAGAAAGAGGAAACTTTTTTTTGTTTCTTTTTGGTACTGGTGATTGAACTCAGGAGCATTCTACCTCTAACCTACAGCCCCAGCCCTTTTTATTTTTTATTTTGAAGAAGGGTCTTGCCAAGTTGCTGAGGGTCTCATTAAATTGCTAATTCTGACTTCCAACCTGTGATCCCCCCATCTCTGTCTCCCAAGTACAGGGATTACAGGTGTGGGCCACCGAGTCCAGCTAAAAGGGAACTCTTTGATCCTGAGACAGTACAAGGGCACGCTGAGGTTGAGTGTACATGTTATAGCTGTGTTTTTCACACAAGCAACAGTTCTTTAATTGAGTAAGACTCTCAAAGTGACGACAGCCTTAATCCTAAGGGAGCAGCCTGATCGACAGCACTCTCCAGGTGGACCTTAGAGAGATGACACCACTGTATTCTCCGGGACATTTCCTTTTTCTTAGGCTTGTTCTGGGTACAAGAAAAAGGGAAGTGCCTGTGATGGCAGCAGCTGCTCACTGACAGCTTTGTCACAAGCCATTCCCCTGGCTTGTGGACAAGCAAAGGCTTTTGCTGGGTGAGCTTCCCAGCGTGCTGGTCTTAGGTGACAGAATTTCCAAAGCATCAGTGACCTCACCACCTGTGCCAGCCTTCTGTGTCTCCTGCCCCTCTGTGTCTTTCCCAGGATGCAGGGAGAAGCACCTGGTTTTAGCAGCAATCAGGATCTCCTCTCTTCTCCTCTCCTCTGCTGTCCCCTCCCCTCTGTCTCTATCTCTGTCTCTCCCACAAACAAAGCCAGGTGTGGCAGCACACACCTGTAATCCCAGTATTTGGGAAGCTGAGACCGAGGACCACAGGTTCACTGCCAGACACAGCTATTTAGTGAAGCCCTCTGTAACTTAGTGAGACTCTGTTTCAAAATAAAGACTTAAAAAAAAAAGCTGTATGCACCCACTCTTCTCCCTCCACCTTTGTACATCTGATGGACAGTGTAAAGATTCTTAAACATTTTATAACTTAAAATATTCACTGAGAGAAGCACACTTACCATGAATATATACATTGATCACGACATTCAGAAAAGGATATATTAGACTATAAATTCCAAATCTCTAAGTCCATTGTGAGGATTATGAAATTTGAGGGGTTTTTTTATGTTTTTTCATTTTCCTTTCCTTGAGGATTCAATTTGTGAATTACTACAAACCATTTTTACATTTGCCTCTAACTTATCTCAGTGTATATAATAGTCCATGGAGCTCAGATGACTATGAATTATGTTCTTAATAACTATTTTGATTTTCCTGTTTTTCTTTTTTGGGGGGAGAAAGTTATGATTAATAAGAACTATTATGTGTGTCAGTACAAATCTAAGAATTCAAGTAAGTCTAACCACTCTTACTTTATATTGTTTTTCTTTCAATCATGGCCATTTCATCACCATATCCTACACAATGTCATTTTGACCTCGAAAGTTCTACTTACTTCCTACTTGCTGAATTTCAGAGACCAAACTTATGGATGTGACAAATTTCTTCCATTTAACTATCCTGTCCAGTGAAATTGCTCCAAAAGCAAATCCTAAAAAAAAAAAAAAAAAAAAAAAAAAACATATAGTCAGCTGGTAGGATAGTGCATGCCTGCAATCCCATTACTTGGGAGGCTGAGATAGGAGAATCATAGGTTTGAGGCCAGCAGTATGCAGTAACTTAGTGAGACCCTGTTTCAAAATTAAAAAATGAATAAATAAAAAGGGCTGAAGGTGTAGCTCAGAGGTAGAACATCCCTGGGTTCAATCTTCAGTACTACACACACACACACACACACACACACACACACACACACACACACTCCATATATTCACTGCCAGTGTCCCAATCTTTCAATGATATAAAAATCAAGGACTCTGAATTCTATGCTCATTGCTCTAAGAACTATAGAAATCAATAAGGCAAAAGCAATCCAGTTGGTTTGTCCTCAAGAACAAAAGCCAGAAAATGTTGGGAAACTTTTTGTTAAAACTCTCAAATTAAGACTTAGAGTACACTCTTTGAGAAATGAACATTTATGTATGATGTGGCATTTGCATTATTACTGATAAATATTCAACTGCTTATCATGCACAGTTGGTCGAATTCTGATCTAATTTGAATACTCAATTAAAAATTCATTTGTTTGACAAAAAAGTTATTTGGTGTCTATTCCAGCTTTAGGAGTGGATTGGTTTAGTGAGGCCCTTAAAATTAGATCAAACACCCAACCTTCAAAGAAATGTCTCATCAGAGTTCACACATAAAATGAGAGCCACTGGAGGGAGATGGAAGAGAGTGGTAATCACATCTGATTGTGGAGTCAGAAGAACAGAATCCTAAAGGTAGACTTCACCTTATGGGCCTGGGGACATGAGCATTAAATTGACTCCGAATGTCCTCGGGAGAACCAAGTCAATTCACAATCAAACCCGCTTCCAGATGCTTCTGACTCTTACCCATTTGACTTTCAGAACCTTCCCCCCATCATCTATCTGCAGAATACTCTCCCCAATGAAACAATTCCACACGTAAAGAGTTTTCTTCTTGGTGGTCATTGCTCCAGATTCCAAATTAGCTAGAAAGTCCTATGGCTTCATGTGCCAGCTGCACTTAATCAAATCAGAAAAAAGAAAAAAAAAAAAACCTTTTATGATCTTATTGTCTCCAACAAAATCAGAAAAAAAGAATGTTCTTGCTCACTCTTTCTGACTCTGAAACACAAGGAAGAGCTCTTTGTTGACCATCCCACTTCAGCTCCGAAGTGCTATTTGCTCTGAAGTGCTGATTGCTGCAGGTGACAAGACCTTCAACCCGTTCTTCTCTTTTATTTTCACCTTATCATGTAATGCTCAGCATAAAAAGGGGCTCATTGTTATTATATAGCTGGTAGTAGAATTTCCACTCCACAAGGAAAAAGTTATTAGTATTTTGATATACTTATTTTATGTATGACTTTTTCCTGTATGGAGACATCTTTTTTTAAATGTGCTTTTATTGGTGCATTATCATCTAGAGACATCTTTTAAAAGCGTCTACGAAAGCCCGTCAAATGCTGTGTGCATGCATGTCATTTTCACTATGATTTACATTGTGATGTGAGACTACAATGCACCGTAAAAGTATATTTTAAAAAAGCATCTACAAACTTTTTTGTTTTAAACACCAGAAATACAATATACTTATTAATGTTTTTCATGTCAATAAGTATTTAATATGTATTTGTGTGTGTGTGTGTGTGTGTGTGTGTGTGTGTGTGTGTGTGCGTGTTTAACTGGGGATTGAACTCAGCCGCATTCCACCTCCAAGCTACACCTCCAGCTCTTTTTTATTTTTCATTTTGCAATAGAGTCTTTCTATGTTGCCAAGTGTCTTGCCAAGTTGCTAAGGCTCATCTGGAACCCGCTTTCCTCCTGCCTCAGCCTCCCAAGTAGTGTGATCTTATGCACCACCACGCCCAGCTTAATGCATATTTTCTAAGTATTTTCACTATTCTAAACACTGAGAATGCCATAAAAACCAAGACAAATTTCTGACCTCATGAAGCTTATGTCCTGAGCAAGCTAGAGTGAATGAAAAAAACAGGTAGACTAATAAGTATGACTAATTCAGAAGGCAGTAGGGGCTAAAGGTAATCAAGCAGCCACATGTGAGGAAATGGCAGGAGCGTGGTCACTGTAGGCAGGTGGCGAGGGACAGGTATCCAATTAATTTATATTTAAAGTGTGACATGCATGGCAAAAAGGGGTCACTCAGGTAAAGATTTGGGAGAGAGCATTCCAAGAAATGGGGACAGCAAAAAGGAAAGTATGAAATGAGGAAAAATGAACTGCTGGCATAGCTGAGCATGATAAACCAGAAGATGTTAGAGAGGAGACAGTGGTAAACCATAGGAATGAGCTTGCATTCTTCTAGAAATAATGAAGGCTCTCAGACCTCCATCTCTCAGATTCCTCCTTTCTTTTGTGTCTCTCCCTTTTAGATACTTTTCCTTTTTTAACGTTCTGAACCTATATGATGGTCCTACTAAGCCATCTTAATTTTTCTCTTCATATTCTGGACTCTACTTTGCAACTTGAGTTTAATGACATTCCCCAGATCCAGTGTTTTAATTTTCAATATCACCCAAATTAATAAACATCACCGGTTTTATTCATTGATTTATTCAACTATGAGCTCAAATCCCTAATACATGCCTGCAATGAAATAATAATTTAATAAGCTTTATGAAAAATACATGGACAGAACACTTCAAATGTCTTTTCTTTGGATTCAAAGTCATAGTTAATTTTGTAAATTTACTTCACTGCTTATTCAGATAAGTAAGCCCTTAAAACTTGCTAGAACATTAAAGTGACACCTTGCATAGACTGTTTTTCTCCCTGATTGTCTCTCTTTTTCTGCAATGTCATCTGTACTCTGTGAGACACCAACCCCACTTTCCTCCAGCTGTTAAACTCATAATCTGACAGGGCTTAGGATCCATCTCTAATCACTGTGTGAGCATTATAGTATTCTTCACTCTCAGACCTCTCTTCAAGGACTTGAACATACTGCCCCTACAAAGCAATCTGCTTTGTGATTAATCACAAAGGGGTTAGAGCACTAGTGTTGATAAAATGGTAAAGTAAAATTTTAGTTATGCTTTCAAAGCGTTGATTCTTGGCCCTGAACACCTGCCAAGGTGGACATTCCTAGCTTGTTCTAGTGAAGATCAAAGCACCTTCTCACCGATTTGACGTGGATCTTGTGTGTCCTAATGTTATGAATAGTTTCCATGAGAATCAAAGACTCTCTAAAGACAGTCACATCAAGCAAAAAAAAAAAAAAAAATCTTCAGCTCTCTGTGCTATAATGAATAAGAGTGATCTCCCCTTGGACTATAAAGCAGGTGTTGGAAAACCAAAATCTACTCAAACTCCCCAGGATAAAGTGTTTAAAAGTAATTGAACTGGATCCAGGTACTTGATTTTTTTGGTTTGTTTCCTTAGGAGGAAAACATAGCATTTTAGAAGATTAGAAATCCCTGAGAAGTGGATAACTAGGACCAGTAGCCATTCAGATAATCAGAAAAGTAGTTAAAGTCGGTAATCATAAAAATGGCATATATTCACCTTGAACATTTTAACTTGGAATATTTACATATACATTTATTTGGTGATATTTTAACTCAAGCTTAGGCTTGAGTTAAAATAGTTAGAGAGCTGCTTCACCTAAACACTTATGATGGAGGAGCAAAGGAGTGTGCAGGCATATTAAAGGTGTACCCAGAAACTGTGGGCATCAGTACACATTCTAGACAGGTTCTAGGGAGTGTCAGTTAATCCAGAGAATTCTTTAAGAGGAACCTGCTTAAGAGAATGCCAGCTGTCAACAACAGAACAAAAATGTAACATTGACATCCCCAAAAGAACTTTTGGACTAGCTCTGAATTATTTACTTGTGGATCAAATTGAAAAACAAACAAACAAACAAACACTATCTGTCAACATCTAAGAATGCAGGCAATCATCAAATATTTGGGGTATATCTTCTAAGTAAAGATTGAAATGGCAATATTGATTCACTAATTCACTTTTTTTTTTTTTTTTTTTTTTTTTTTTTTTTTT